>JASSUY010020542.1:0-21080 GCA_032466535.1 Forpus xanthops
TGAGAAAGTTGGGGCTGTTCAGCCTGGAGAAGAGAAGGCTGCGTGGAGATCTCATAGCAGCCTTCCAGTATCTGAAGAGCGAAAGGGATGGACTCTTCATGAGGGCCTGTAGTGAAAGGACAAGGGCTAACGGGTTCAGACTTAAACAGGAGAAGTTTAGATTGGATCTGAGGAAGAAATTCTTTACTGTAAGTGTGGTGAGGCACTGGAATGGACTGCCCAGGGAAGCTGTGAATGCTCCATCCCCAGCGGTGTTCAAGGCCAGGCTGGACAGAGCCTTGGATGACATGATTTAGTGGGAGGTATCCCAGCCCATTGCAGGGAGGTTGGAACTAGATGATCATGAGGTCCTTTCCAACCCTAACTATTCTATGATTCTATGATTCAGACCCAACAGGATGTGTTCTCAGAATAGATTTGCCAGCTTGTACACCTAATTATGCACAGATATTCATGTTGCGAAACGGACAATAATCACTTATTTGATTAGCACCTTTATGGATTCACAGAGAATCTTTCTAGACTGAGTTGTATTTTTTTCTACTTAAGTGTTTCTTCTGCCCTGTTCCTCCCTTCTCCTACTGTCCTTAAACTTCATTTTGGTAACCTTAACTCCTATAAAGACAAGTGACAGAAGCCATTGGCAGTATCTCTCTGCAGTTTCACAATAAGTAAACTCTTACAGTATCAGTTTAGCAACAGGAGTACAATAAAATTTCATCTGAGAAGAGCACAAAGAGGAGATAAAGATACACAAACAGAATTTATTCTTCACCAGCGCTAAAAAGAAGGGGAGTGGGAATCAAGTCATCAAACGTTTCTTAGGGCACTCTCTCCTCTTTTTTGTCCGTATCAGTGCAATGGTGTGAATGCAGTATAGAATTACTTCCATCTCTTAGGTCTTGCAATTTAAAGTTCAGTAGTGATCTTGTGTTTCAAAAATGAGAGCATCCAGGATGCCTCTAACTCAATATGCTATAGGCAAAATAAGCATATTTTTTTATTTCAGTAAGATATAGGGCATTGTGTCTGGTGTAGAGCAAAGCACACATGAATATTAGAGCAGCATTTCCTAAATTTCCTTCCTATTATCAAGTGGCAGTGTAAATATCTGGGGTAGTTGATCTCCTATTTGGTTTCTGCCTCCGTTGCTCACTGTGTAAAAGTCAGTATTTTGTGGACTAAACAATTGCCCATTACACAGGATATGCACTTCCATGTGTCTCTGAGAAGTCAGTATGCAAAACTGATTCAGACTGCAATATGGATAGAGTTCAGCATCTGAATACAGGATAGTGTTTGTGCTTGAATGACAATTTCTAAACAGAGGTTTTCTGTTATGGAGATAAGGGATTTCTTTGTCCCATAGAGCATTTAAAAGGCTTATAATATGAAAGAGACCAATGTGATACTCAGGACTGACCTCTTGTGTATCATATAGCAGTTTCTCTCAGCAAATCTGTACTAATCCCTAAGCACCCTATCCTCCATAGTGATTTGAAATGACAGAGAATGCATATCTAGTGCTAAGCTCTTCAGTTAAAGTTAATTACAGTTTGAACTTCTCTTTGATCTTACTTCTTTGTTAAATTATTATGTTTTTATTCACAAGGTGGACAGAAACCATCATTCTCTGATGAAACCACTGTAATCAGACAGTTAATTCCTCTTATTCCTTAATTCTTAAAATACTAGTATTTGTTGATATTAAAACAGTTCAGAGTGTGACACTGAGTGCCTTCATTTAATGGATATTTATTCTAGATTTTTGGGGGTAAATATTAAGTACCGTTCAAATACAAATTTGACCTTGAAAGACCACTCTGTATATGGGTCAGATATTTCAGTGGTTTGACACTAAGAGCAAAATAAATACATGTGATTACAATCTACAGAGTATTTTAACATTTAAATTAGCCTTTCATATCATCTTACTGACATTCAGACAGAATAGCTGTAACTCCATATGCAGATTCCCAGTTAATCAATACACTTTCATTAGCTTGTTTTACAGTTCCTGCATCCCTCCAGCAGGAAGGCTGAAGGTGACAGACACCTGTCATATTCTCACCCATCCTGAGGTGCTGCTGCTGGCAAACAGAGTGAGCCCTTGCTGGGTCAGAACTCTCCCCGCAAATTCATTGTGTACCTGCCTGTCTGCCCTATACCCCCAAGGCCTTCAGCATGTTTTTTATCTGCATTACATCATCCATCCCTGCCATCCCTTTTCTTCTATTTCCTTATCCCCTTCTGCACTCTCTCCCAGGTAGTCCCTACAGCATTTGCCTTCATCCCCGCTTTCACCCACCCCTATTCTCCTTTCTCTTTAAAGGCTCTGCACAATTGTTCTAGTTTAGGCTGGGATAGTTAATTTTCTTCCTAGTAGCTAGTATAGTGCTGTGTTTGGGATTTAGTATGAGAATGATGTTGATAATTCACCGATGTTTTAGCTGTTGCAAGTCAAGGACTTTACAGTGTGAGGGAAGTGAGTCAGTACCTGCATGGTACTTAGTTGACAGCTGGGGTTAAACCACGACAGTGATACTCCTCTCCTCCGGGAGGATCTTGCAAGCAGGCAGCTTCCCTCTTCCTGTGGTCTCTGTTGATTTGGACTCTTCCACTCTTATCAGAAACAACTCAAAGTTACCTATCAGGAATACATCTCATCCTTTACCTGCACATTTTCTCAGCTTTTCAGACCTATCTCCTAGGCAGTTAAGATTTATATATTGTGCCATGTGTTTACTTACATGGTATACACAATCCTAAAATGGATAAGATTGTAAACAATATGCAGGCAGCTGTCTTAAGACACTAGGATCAGATAAAACTCCTTACTTCCCAGGGGCTAGCAAAAAAGACTCTAGATAGGGAGCTTAAGAACAGAAAATAGCATCCCTCATGCGTTATGATACACCCTACAGTCAGAAATTATTTCACAAAATGAAAACTAATGTAACTATGTCTTTTACAATACTTATGTAGTCAGAAAAATAGTTTCTAAAAATGTGTGCAATAACTCCACCTGGTGATTCTCAACATGATATTGTCAGGATTACAGCTGTCTCTTTTGAGAATTAGGGGAGCGTAAGTGTTATCCAAAGTAAAAGCTTAATCTGTAATGTTAAGTAACATAGTTTAGCATATAAGCCCTACACTTTGTTGTTAGCCTTTCTTTGGCTTCACCTGCAGATAGCATTTCAGATTTAAAACATGTATAAATTGGAAAGTAATACTCACCTGCCATCAGAATATATATCAAGGGTTTGGTACAATAGTAGGAACTATGTACATCCCACAGGAGATTGTGCAACACTTAAATTATCTCTAAATTTAAATTATCAGATTCATAGGCATAACGTGAAAAACATCACACCTCCTTCATAACTCGTGTTTTATTTTCCAGGAATGGATAATAACAGTGCTGCTGACATTCAAAATGCAAAGCTGAGAAGTAAATAAACCAAAACCCCCCACCTTTAAAGCATCGATTCTGAAGGCTGTCCAAGCTTTGGATGGTCCTCCAGAGGAAATTGATTTTTGATACTAGGATCACAGACTATTGTGGATTTAAAGGGAGTGTACTGTTATCCTATTGCTGTAACAATAACATTTCCCATGTCTTTCAGACTAAAACGAGAGGTACTGAGCTAGGTTTTCCTGCCTCTCACACCATATCCTTAATGTAAAAGCTTTTCAAAACCTGCACAGATACTCTCAAGGTAGACCATTTGAAAAAGATAGATCAAAATCTCCATAGCATATTGTCAAAGTTTCTAGCTTTGATCAGAACTAGCAAAAAACTCTTTGCGCATACACATTGTCATAGATGTATTGGAGACTTCATTTGCTACAGGTTCTGCTAGTGAGATTTCCCAGCCTATCAGTAAGCAATACTGTCATACCTTACCAGAAATTATAACAAGGCTTGATATAATGTATGAAAAAATCTCAATTATGAATATGTCATAAAATAAATACAATAAAGGGAAAACACACTTGAATTAGAGCAACGTTTTCAAAGTATTTCCCTCAGTCCAGACATGTTTTTTTTTAACTTGATTTTATGGGGAAGAAAAAGAAATATTGGAACATGTTATCAAAACTCATTGATTTGCAGTTGAAGGCTTTTTGAGTGAGAAAATCGTCTGAAATTGGAAAAAAAGAATCTCAAACACCTTTTAATAATTGGATGATATTGCAGAAGCACTGGCATAGAACTGAAAATATAAACCATCACAGTAAAAGGTCACTGGGTAAGTACTCTATTGCTATTGGGACACGAGCTGAACAACACCTGTTTTTTGCCTGCTAAGTGGAGGCTCACTCACCTTTTCTATGCTGACTTTCTGGAGTGTAAGATTAGCATACCTACCAGGGCCATACCTTTTAAAAGGAAGATATCTATAAGAAGACTTAATTTAGTGCAAATATTACAGAATTGTGTGCTGGGAAAGAAAAGGGCAGGATTGCTGAAGAGTGCCACTAAACTGATAAAGTTACAGAAGGAGCTTCTGCTCAACTCCATAGCTGGGCAAGTAGAAAAATCCAGTTGTGCTGCTCCGGATTTACCTTCATTAAGTGAAAGGACTCACCCAGAAACAAGATCTGCTGCCTCAGAGGACTGTTTGAAAGAGCCAGTTTGAAAGTCCATCTGACCTCTGGAAAACAGATCAACACTTTGCAAAACAGTCTTAAAATAAATCTGTGCCAGGTCACTGCTTATTTGTGACAGAGTAGCAGAGGGATACTCTGGGCTATCTGAATGTTATAAGGGCACAAACAGGAACTTCACATAAATATGGGGAGCTTGAACATAACTGGTTAGGGAAGTATAAAGCTGGCTACATAGGGAGGAAGAAACAAACATACGTAAGGAGGAGGGGAACTTCTATTTCAGCAAATTCAGGTTTCTGTTCTCTTTGTGGTTGAAGATAATGGTTGACTGAATCTTCACAAGAGCTGAGCTGATGAAGGTCTGTAGAAAACCCCTCTGTTAAGGAAAAAAATCCCAACGAACAACAACTCATCTGACTTGATGTAGGATCCACAGAAATATTTCTAATGTAGTGTATTTTGGGGGAAAGGTGGAAGAGGTGAGCAAGGGCTGGCTAAGTTTCTTACTGAAGCATTAAGCAAGCCCATGTAATCTCCTTGTGTTACAGGTGTCAGTTCTTTTCCCCAGATGGTAAAGATATTTTGGTATTTGCCTAAACTGTACAATTTTAATGCGAAGGACTCTGGGCACATCAGCACAAGCAGGTGTAGAAGAGACACCCACTTTGTATTGTATCTTCATTAGATTGTTATAACATGAGAAAAATCTGTCTGGAAAGCTGAACTACTACCTTAAACCAAATAGCTAAAACATCTTTTTTGCCACCCTTATTTGTTTTCTGTTTGGTTGGAGGCTTGTTTTTTGTTTAATAAATATATCTATAGGAAACACAAAGCATAAATTTCTGGATCACATGAGCATCCTTTTTTATTTATCCAGTCATTAATAGTTCCACAAGTCACTACTGCCTCTGAAACATATGGAAGTGCAGCAGATGCATGCCTCTTGGAACCATGTGTACATTGCTGTTAAAAAGCTGAAGAATAAAAATAGTTGTGTCCTGGGTTCAGCAGTAGCAGTCATTTTTCTCTTTCTTCGTAGCTGGTGAAGTGCTGTGTTTTTGTCTTTCAGCCTGGGAACAGCTCTGATAACACCAATGTTTTTAGTTGTTGCTAGGTAATGGTTACCCTGACCAAGGACTTTCTGAAACTCATGCTCTGCCAGGGTGGATGGGAAACCGGGACAAAGCAGAGGCAGGACACCTGACCCAAGCTAGCCAAAGAGGTATTCAATACCACAGTAAGTCATGCCCACTATATAAACTGGGACAGTTACCCGGAAGGGCTAGATCACTGCTCAGGTCAGGCTGGGTATCAGTTGGCAGGTGGTGAGTGGTTGTATTCTCTTCCCTTGTTATTTCCCTTATCATTATTTTTACTGGTGGTAGCAGCAGTGGTTTGTGTTATACCTTAGTTACTGCTCTGCTCTTATCTCAATCCGTAGGAGTTACATTCTTTCAATTCTCTTCCCCATCCCTGTGGGAGCGAGGGGGAGAAGGGGAAGAGTGAGCGAGAAGCTGCATGGTTCTGGGTTGCCAGCTGGGCTTAAACCATGGCAAGTTGCAACAGGGTTTTTTGAAAATTATTTCTTTTCCTCAATACATACTTGGATCAAAATGCAAAAGAGCATGCTCTATCCCAAATCACTCAGAAGTCAGAGAAGTAGACAGCAGAGTGCATTGCAATACAGTGCTGGGCAGAGGCACTGGGTCATTAATATTTATATGGCAACACTGCCTGGCTCCTTCACTAATGTGGTTATACTGTTTCCAAGCTACATGCAACATCTCCCCTGTTACTGCACAAAGTAATGATCAGACACTAACAGAGGGTGACAATGCACACAGTAATCACTCTGCAGGACTCTGAATGGGCACAGCTGTGGGTATACATACCTACAGTTACTCAGTAAATTGCTTATAAATTGACTTTGGGGTACAGGGCATTTGGGGTTCAGTAGCTCCTCATTTGGAAATGCTGCCCAACTTAGTCTGATGTACTGCTTTCCTGCAATGGGTTCTTTGTAACCAATTTGCTTTACTTGTGAATAGCAATGCTCATTTTTATCCCTATCAAAGCCGCTTGTTAGTGCTTCTGCTCCTTTGCAGGCAGATTTGTCTCAGTTAAGTTTAGCTGCCTAGAAAAAGTATAGCAGTTTAATTGTTCACAATCAATGAAAAGAGATATGAGCCTCCAGAGACTAATTCATGACAGAAACACATCTTAGAATGGACCAGCTCTGCTTCCTTTTCTCCACCAATCACGCATGAAGACTGATCTGACAGTTTTGACTCCACAGCTATTTGTTAGTTTACAACAGTTCTTCTGCAGATGATCCATGCACTTGAAACAGATTAAAAAAAATATGTCATTATTAATAGATATCACAACTTTGGTATGACTTGAGCCATTTTTTCACCAAGAAACAGGTAGATTCTCAGATATTGTCCAATGAGAAGTATGACCCCACTCATTAAGAGCAAATGTGTCCCTTTCATTGACAAAAGAATTTCTGAATCATTCCACAAGTTACGTCTGTCAAGAATCACCATGTGGTAAAGAATTCAGTAATAACAGTCCCAAGTGATACTTTTTAAGGCTGTAGCTCCTGAAGACATTACTGTAGAAAATTTGTATTTACATATTAAGGCTGATGTAAGCACATTTGTCTTTTTAACTTGCAACAAGTTCAGAATGAGTTGATAAAAAGATGGAAAATGCATGCAATGTCATTGTATCAAGCATGAAAATTTGACATTTTAGGAAGTTAACAAATTATTCCAAATGTTTGTTTATTTTTAAAAATCAGATAGAAGAACTAAGCTCATGATGTAGTTCAGTAATATGAGGTATAGCAAACCATGGAAACCACACAGGGGCAAAGTACATGTACTGAAGAACCCAGTATTCCAGAATGGAGACAGCAACATGTTATATTGTCAAAGAATAAAAGCCTATACCCATAGAGCACATAGTATCATCCCTTTTACAGTTGTCCTTGTCCTGCCTTCATTTGCTCCCACACTTCAGGGAGCACAACAAAAGGAAATAGGAAATACCCAGTCCCAATGGGGCAATGTCACTCATCAGCACTAGAAACTTGTTTTGGTTTAAGGCCCTCACACAGTTTTGCTCACTCACTCCCCCCTCTTTCTTTGCCCAGACCTGGGGGGAAGGGGAGGAGAATCGAAAGAATGCAACTCCCACAGGTTGAGATAAGAACAGTTTAGTAACTAAGGTATAACACAAATCACTGCTGCTACCAACAGTAATAATAATGACAAGGCAAATACAAGGAAAGAATACCACTGCTCACCAACTATATACCCAGCCTGATCACTCAGTGCACCTTCTGTGTCTCTGCGCTCTGTTTTTACATCCTGGGCATGACGTGCTGTGGTTTGGAATACTTCTTTGGTCAGCTTGGGTTAGGTGTCCTGTCTCTGCTTCCTCCCGACTTCTCCTCTTCCCTGGCAGAGCATGAGGCTCAGAAAGTCCTTGGTCAGACAAAACATTACCAAGCAGTAACTGAAACCGCTGGCGTTATAAGTGCTGTTCCCAGGCCCAAAATCAAAACCACAGCGCTGCACCAGCTACCAAGAAGGAGAAAAATGGTTGCTGCTGCTGAACCCATGACAAAACTGTACTGAATCTGATATTGTTAACAATTTGTCACTAATAGCTTTGCAAATGGCTGTGATTTTTGAGGACCTGCTGAGTAAATATTGACCAGCTTTTCACAGTGACCAGCTCTGGAGGCTTTACAGTAAGTTGCAAGAAGCCTTTAAGAATATTGCTTAAAGATAGCTTATTGTCTCAACTACTGCTGGTAAATAAGTTCCTATTCACAGAAGTATAGAAAGTCTAGAAACATATAATTCACTATGGGATAGTTATTACACTTTATAGATTTTCTTGATCCTATTTAAAAAATCAAGAATCTGTAGTTCTACTTGGCATTAAGCTGTGTCACTGAAGAAATGAGTTCCTCTAGAGAACCATGCGTATTACAAGAAGACATTTCTCTCAGATTTTGGAAAAAAAAAAATTGCAGGAGACAGAAGCCTATAGAATCATAAGATTGGGTTGGAAAGGACCTTAAGATCATCTACTTCCAACCCAATACAATATGGTGTAAAAAAGCATCTGCAAAATCACAAGAGTTCAAGTTCCTGCCTCCACTAAGTTTTGAAGTCAGAAGGGGCTGGGATCTTTGACTTCCTTAAGAGCCATTTCTTACTTTTGCTACCAAGTTTGTAACACTTCATTTAACTTTAAAAAAAAAAAAATAGTCTGACAGGTCAACATAAGAGCTTGCCCATAACTGTATTATTTTATATCTATAGTTGAGCTTGAAAATGCACTTTCCCATTTATTTATATATTACGATAGATGCACTTAGGCAAGGAAGAAATCCAAATCACAAGGATATTTTCTTTATCTTATGCATTCAGTTATTATTTAATCAAATGGGACTGAATCCTAGGTGGCTTCAGTCAGGACAGCTGACACTAATGTATATTATAATTTTAATTTCATTTTGGGTTTGATTATTTAGACAGACATAATGCAAAGTCTGTAATGCTTTATGAAAGAATTAACAAGCAAAAAGCCAAATTCAGACCTTTCTTGCACTTTATGAGAAAATTTTCTCTAGTTCAGTGGAGAAACTCAAATTCATCCCAGTGTGTTGAGATTAATGTCCTAACACAACCTTATGTTCTAAAAATATATTATTGATTATCTAAATCCTTTAAGAATTATTGTCAGCTTCTGTGATCCATATATGTACTTTTGCTAGTTTAAAAAAACGAGGCCTAATCCTCTAGTTTGCTTCACGTGAACAAATCACATGTGCCTGTCACTGTAATTAACTTCAGCAGAAATATTCAGATTTTCTCAGCTGAGTGAAATTCCAAAGTAGATCTGGCTAAAGGAGCAAAATTGAGAGAGAAAGCAAATGTCCTTTCTTTCCACAGCCCTCCTGTTGTGGTTAAAGTTCCAAACTGAACTATAATCTTTGTCCAACCCTAAGCTATGAATCTCTCCACATCTAACAGCCAGCATTTCAGGCTTTTCTAAAAGACCCAGCAGCTGAATGGCTCAAGACTTTCCAGCTGTGATTCTAGGACCTGCTGAATAATAATAAGATGATTTTACTTCACAGCCTATAGGAGCTCAATATGTTTGTTATGTCTTCAGCTATGTCAATCATATCATTGAATCACCTGTAAATCCACCAGAAGCATCACAAGGGCTCTAACAAGTTTTGCAATACTTTTTTCAAGTAGCTTAAAATGTGACTCACCCATTGTTTATTCCTCAGAGATAAAATTTCAACTCCACAACAATGTGCTGAGAGGACCATGCACCTCTGCTTCAGCACTGGGTCCTGTGTATGTACCCCATGCAGGATTCACAGCTGGGAGTAGGGCCTTTTTGCTCAGGAAAGCACAAAGACATGATTTCTCAGGAACACTTGAAGATTCAAAGTCAGACAACCAAAGAGGGAAATAGACCAAGGGGAGGTACTAGTTATCCAGTATTAACTGGGGCAAGTGCCTTCATCAATGGCTATTTGGAGGAAGGAAAAGAAGGAGGCTAAACTGGCTGATGTCACCAACAGCTGCTAATTTGTGTTGAGAGATGGAGAAATATCAACTGCATTGTTAATTTCTGTATTGTGGAAATTAATCCTCTCATTTGCACAGTAGGAAGCCAAATTACACCATCAAATGCACAAATAAATCTGACATTTTAAGAAGCTGACATTGTACTACTGAGAGCTAGTTCCAGCAATGTTTCCCACCTCACAGGGAGAGCATAAAGGTGTCTTCCCTGGACAAAGACACTGGCAGAAAAACACAGATCCTCAGTGGATGAAGTTTGGCAAACGTTTCCCAGTCTAAAGAGAACTGCTGTGACCTGCCTCCCAGAAATGCAGCGAATAAGGAAAGATGCATTTGTGAGTGGGGAGAGGAAACATTTTTCTAAACTAGCAAGGGAAGTTGCTATGGGACGTACTGCACTTTCACATTCCAGCTTGAATATATTCTCTGTATATGAGTGCTGCGTGTAGGTACCATATAGAAAACTTCTGTCCTAAAAACATAACATCTCAACAGACAGCACAAAACTAAAATAGAAAAGCTGAAAAAGATCTACCTGCAGTCATACAGCACTGAGAGTCATATCCTCTGGTAAAGCTACATTGTCACTTGACTTGAATGACAGCTACAAAATGCCTGAGGAACATTAGGTTTTGTGAGGGAAGTATTTCAATCATTTTTTGTTAGTTTGGCGTTATTTAATTCTTACTCTGTATTAGAGATTCAAGGACTTTCAGGTAGAATCATAGAACAGTCAGGGTTGGAAAGGAAATTAAGATCATCTAGTTCCAGCAGCTCTGCCATGGGCAGGAACACCTTACACTCCATGTCCTTTTTTGTGTTTAGGACACCAGAATTGCACACAATACTCCAAGTGAGGTCTTATGAGAGCAGAGGGGCAGGATCACCTCCTTTTACCTGCTGGTCACGCTCCCTTTGACAACATCTCTGTACTCTTCCCAGGCTGCCTATCCTTGCTTCCACCTTCTATAAGCCTCTTTTTTTTCTTTGAAGTATCCTCAGCAGGTCCTTATCCATCCAAGGACGTCTCCTGGCACTCCTGCCGCGCTTCCTTCTAGTTGGGATGCAACACTCCTGAGCTTGTAGCAGGTAATCATTGAATACCAACTGACAGTTTTGAGCACCCCTGCCCTCTAGGGCTGTATCCCATGGAACCTTAGTAAGCAGGTTCCTGAAGAGGCCAGTCTGCTTTCTTGAAGTCCAGGGCAGTGAGCTTGTTACACCCTCTTCTGACAGTTCTGAGGGCATCGAATTCGGCCATCTCATGATCGCTACAGCCCAGGATGCCCTGGAGCATCACATTTCAACCAGCCATTCCCCATTGGTGAGCACGAGGTCAAGTATGGCACCTCTCCTTTTCAGCTCCTCTATTACTTGCAGAAGGAAGTTGTCTTCCACACAATCGAGGAACCTCCTCAATTGCTTGTACTGGGCTATACCATCTCTCCAACAGACATCAGGGTAGTTGAAGTCCCTTATGAGAACAAGGGCTTGTGAGTGTGAAGCTGTTCTCATCTGTCTATAGAGCGCTCATCCACAGAGTCCTCTTGATCACACAGTCTCTAACAGATCTCACAGTAATGTCCCTCATAGCTGTTGTCCCTTTTAACCTTGGCCCATAGACTCTCTACTAACTCGTCATTTGTTCCCAGAGAGAGTTCCATACTCTCCAACCTATTCCTAACATAAACAGCAAAGCTCCCTCCCCGTCTGCCAAGGCCTGTTTTTTCTAAAGAGCCTGTAACCTTCCATTCCATGTAGATCACAGATTTCCTGAAAGGTGAGGATTAATCATCTGCCAACTTATTTTCAGTCACCTATTTTCCTCTTTTTTTTGTTGATCCAATGCTCTCATATTTTGGATTTCTAAATGTCAACTTCTAAAAGTTACTGAAAAAAACACACATCATTTATTAAAAAAACAACCATTAGAACAATCATGCTTTTCCCTTAGTCATTGATTAGTGAGGGATGCTGAACAATTAGTATGTGTTTCAGCAGCTCCTTTAGGCTAACCTGTTGCTGGTGAACAGCTTGATTGCAACCCTCCAACAAATACTGCTTATATCCAAAGCAGCCCTTTGTATTTTGTCAAACTTCCATAAGCCAATTAAGACCGCAATTCCACTTAAGAAATGCAATAAAAAGAACAGAGATCTTTCACAGCAAGCAGGAATGGCACCTGCCAATTCAAGCCTAGCAAGGTCTACATTCTATACTTAGAAATTGAAAAGTATATATTCTCACCTGACTCCAGGATCTTCAGCCTTAGGAAAACATGCACATATTCTGAAAACAATAAAAATTGTTAGCAACATCACCTGAAGTTCCACTTAAAATGGTTACAGAACCCCTCCCTCCTACTCCATCTTCTGAAAACAGAACTAGTTTAGTATAACCTTGCTTGTAGTTAGTGCTTTCATACAGCAACATAAGATCTGATCTGTGACAATGTGCTTTAAATAAAAGGCAGCTGCTCATATGACCTCCTCATTAAGTACTCTATTCCAAATGCATACAAAGATGCCATGATAATTAACCGGACAAAAAAGGTTTGGGGAGTTAAAGACGCAATAGGGGCTCAGTTGAGACTTATCTTTACATTTACAGGATAATAGCTGTAAGTCTATGAATGTAGCTTTCATTTTTAAATCCACTTGCTCTGAGAATGAGATTCGAGAATTATTCTCTTTGAAAAGATAAGATTTATTTTCTATTCTTTGAGATCCCTAAAAATAATTTTTAATGCTTTTAGGATTTATTCCTTCTCCTTTCTCTTAAGCTTCAAGGCTTTTTGATAATGTTTCATAGAAGGATTTGAAAATTTTTGAAAGTATGAAGTCTTATCATGTAACAAGTCATTTTTACATCAACCACCATTTCTAAATATCAATTTATCATCTTCTGTGTTACTTTTGAGCTTCTTTATTTTTCTACCCTATACTTCAGCCTTAAATTTTCCAAATTTTTATACCTTTATCTTGCATGGAACAAAACTCCTTCCCATTGTTATTTCACTCAAATAATCTCTTCTCCCTCCTTGGACAGTGAGACCAGCATGAAGCTAAAATAGCTGGGATAGCAATCTACTTGTTTTTTCTTTTCTTTCCTTTTTTTTTCTCCTTCCTGTAAATGGCATTTGAAAGACCTGTCTTTTTTTTTAGTTTACAAGATATGCAATCTTCTCCAGTAATGTTAACCAAAAGACTAAATGAAAGGTTGCAAATCATGGGAGTACAATTTAAAAGCCACACTTGCATTAAGAGGAAATAGATCTCTTGCCACAGATGCAATTGCTTCTCCTTTAAAAAGCAAGAGAACAGGATTTCTTACAGACCAGTATCTATTTCTCATTGTGCCTGAAGCTAAATCCCTAGGGTCCTCCCATCTTCTCAGCAGCAGGTTTATCCTTTCCTGTATTTTTCTTATGAAACTGAGTTTTCATAATGCAGCTGAAGACCACATACCTAAACAAAAAGTGTTAGGATAGAAAACTCACAAAGTAATCATAGTGCTGGCTGGAAAATGTGCTTTGGTTTTTTAACAATACAAATTAAAAAAATAAAATCAAAATTCAGCTAAGGTTTTGAACAGGATCTTTCCTGTTTTGAATGGGCAGAAAATTCTGGCTTTTGCCCACCTGCAAGGCTGGCAGTAGAGTACCCCAACACAGCATTTTCTGGACTATGATGAACTAGACTTGGA
The DNA here is from genome assembly GCA_032466535.1 of Forpus xanthops. Classification (NCBI taxonomy): domain Eukaryota; kingdom Metazoa; phylum Chordata; class Aves; order Psittaciformes; family Psittacidae; genus Forpus; species Forpus xanthops. Next base: position 13,953 of record JASSUY010020542.1, read on the forward strand.
TATTCTCAGGTTCAGAGGAAGACCTTCAACAAGACCTGGAGCAAGGCTCTGTTGAGCATCTAGCTAAAAATTTGTCCCCTTTTTATAGATGGTGGTATGGGCCTGACAAGGGAGACACTCTCTAAAAACTCTGATTAAGACACTTGCTGGGATGAAGAAAATATTTCTAGAATCAGCTCAAAATCAAATGAAGACAGTACTTAACTGTGACTCCTACACAGTATAGCAAAGCTGATTAACTTTAGAGTGTATCATGTTTTCTCTTAAACACCCCATCCCAAATGAACCATATGCAACCTCTGATTTTATCGGAGTATGGCTGACAAGATGCTCAGCCCCATGTTGGCCAGGGTCCTCCCAGATGACCCCTCTCCTCTTGAGGACTGCAAAAGGAATTCAGGTGCACTTCAACCCTGCAACAGTTGTTGCAGTCTGCTTACTAAAATTATGAGGGATAAATATGGGCCTTGAAGTCCTTTTGAAATCCAATTGTATTCCCATTAGCCAGGAACAGTAATAAACAGCTCCCTTTCTCTGGTATCAGGAAGGGATGATCATGTGTAGATGAAGGAATTCTATAATAGGCCTAAACTGCAGGATTTCTTCTTTTTCCGTTAGGGTACCAGGTCCTGAAGGCCCTTCAAAGACTGAAATACAGTTCACAGATGCTGACTTTGCTAAGTTTTAACCTAGGGGGAAAAAAAAAGAGAGAAGAAAAATAAATACAGTTGTGTCTGCTATATAGAGAAATAATAAATACCAGATATAAATTTTTCCTTCAAACAAAACAAAGGGGACTGAAAAAGCCTGAGTCTTGTTCTTCTTTCTTATCCAAATTGCTAAATATTAGCTGACCCAAAACAATAATAATAACAATAGTAATAATCTTGTGAATCTATAGGGATATGCTCTAAGAAAGTTTGAGAACAAAGTATATACCTGAATCTGAAAAACGTGAAACATGAGGGAAAAGAAAACAAATGGCCATTTCACAAAGAACAACAAATATAAAAGATAAGTCATTTGAGTGACCACTGAGATAGTGAAAAAAAAAAAAGAATTTAAAAAACAGATGGATTTCCAAATGACGGATAGAGAGGCTTGAGCAAATCAGCAGACAGAAGCATCAGTGTTGGGGATGTGACCATTAAAATGTTTACTGTCTGTCCTGGATTCAGCAGTAGTAGCCATTTTTCTCATTAGTAGCTGCTGCAGTGGTGTGGTTTTGACTTTCGGCCTGGGAACTGTGATGATCTCACCAGTGTTTTCAGTTACTCCTTGGTAATGTTTAGGTGGCCAAGGACTTTCAGAGTCTCAGGCTCTGCCAGGGAGGGGGGGAGGCTGGGGAAGAAGAGTCAGGGCACCTGAACCAAACTGACCAAAGAGTTATTCCATGCCCATGATGCAAAAATGGAGAGCAGAGACCCGGAAGGGTGGGGGTGAACTGCGTGTTGGGCTTGGTATCAGGTGGTGAACGATCATATTTTTTTCCCTTGTCATTATTATTATTGGTAGCAGTAGCGATTTTTGTTATACCTTAGTCACTAAACTGTTCTTATCTCAACTCGTGGGAGTTGCATTCTTTTGATTCTCCTTCCCTTCCCTCCGGGAGAAGGAGCAAGAAAGAGGGGGGAGTGAGGGAGTGAACTGCTTGAGGGGCTTAAACCACGGCGATGTCCTTTTGGGAAATGTGAAAGGCTCAGCAACCTGTGATGCTGTTTTCTCAATACTTGGCCATTGCTTTTTTCCAGTGCATTGCCCAGGCTCTCACTGTCTCGGATAACTCCCCAGCTGCTCGCAGAGCCCAAGCAGCGTCCAAAGTGCTGTAAGCAGCTCAAAGTGGCTAGATGCAGGAGAGGGCAGAGAGCACAGGTCTGTGCTGTCAAACAGTGGGATGCAATGGAATCAGACATATCCAACAGCAGTCTCACAGGCTATACATATTTATGCATTAATGCATGATGGTTGAAGTGGAGATGCAAACCTCCTGGAATGAAAACTACTTGTCCAGAGTTACGTCAGTCAAAAACTGCTTTCTTATTTTTCTAATGCTCTGAGATGGCTAATAGAAGTATCACTGAAATTATCCCATTTCAGCCACACAGTATAAGTGTTCATATTCATCACTACAGCCTGGTCTTTACCTCAGAGGCTCACCCTCTGCATTATATATTAAGAAGTTTGTCTGTCACAGACTGTACTCCTCTGTGTCAATCACCTTTCATCCTCAGTGATCTCATTAAAAAAAGAAAATAATTATTCTTAAGCAAGCACATTAATAAATGGAAATGTGTGAAGAAAATAACTGAATAATTCAAACCACCCCTTGGGGCTCTTCATGATGATTTTAATGCATATAACCATATGGTTTAAACCATTTCTTAAAGATACATCTGATTTTTATTTTTCTTACAATTCCTAGGTAAAGCACACAAATAGATTTCCCATTTTAACAGAATAGATGCCCCAAGGCTTTTTTTGAATGCTGTTTTCACAATGTTGTAAAAGCCTCATCTCCAAGAATTGGAATTCGATTCTAATGTGTCAGCTTCTGTGGGTGGTGCAAGCTGCAATGTTGATTTTGACAAAGGGGAATGTCTTTTCTAATTGATAGGAAATAGACTGACAAAGCCCAAGACATCTCTCCAAAGTAACTAAATGGTCAGTAACAAATTTTTATCTCTTCCAAGTTACAACAGAATCAATGACCTAGAAGAGAAAAGCTCACAAAAACATTACTATTGTTCATCCTTCCTTCACTGTTCATACACTCACCATTCTGGTCATTCACTTTCTAGCATCCTCCTGAGTTTGGCAGATATTTAAGAGCAGAGAAATCAGAAAAATTCTCATAATAAAGCTGCTGATTGCTAAAGAAGTACAATATTCTGGCTGATGGGAGTCTAAGACATTTCTGCTGTACAGGGTCACCTCCTACTTTAAACCACTTTGTCTCTTGAAGTGAGTAATATATGGCTAAGCTTTCATGAGGCTACTACCCCTATAGTAACAACAGGCCTGTTTTTTCTTATGGTCCCATGCCTCATCTTTGCATCAGCAGAAAATCTCATTCCTCAAGTCTATGTATCATTCACTTTCATGAACATGCACATCCCACAATCTAAATACAACAGATTTTTTTGCCTATTTCATCAGAATATCTAGTGTTGATGATTTAGTGTTTAAAAAACAACTCTGGGAACCTCTCTGAACACCTCCTTGGTAGTCTGGAACAGTATCTGTGAGAAGAGACTTGCACGGATAAATCAAAGTGTGAGAGACTTTACTAAAGTAGAGAAATTTTCATAGCATTGAGATGATACTGCAGCACTGTTAACCAGATTGAATGGTGAATGATTGAACAGGTGATGAGTCTCTTAGAGGAAAAAACCATTAAGAGGTTTTAAATCCATAAAAAAACAGTATTATGTGCTATAAAGGGCAACAAGGTGTCCTTTTCATCCCTAATACAATCCTGATCAGATTACTCCTATACAGTCTTCTCAAGGCATTTCATCAACACATGACAAACAACATCTGTATTGAATTTCAGTATGTTTTAAAAATTAGCATTTGAAGAGAAATGCTGCTGATAGGTCCACATCACATGAGGATCTCATCTTAGCCTACCAAGAGAATGCAGAATGTAGCTATTGGCAACTGTATTTGCCATATCTTTCACTTCCCAACCAACTCTTCAAGTAGATTTGATTTCACAATGCCAGTGAAACCCTTTTCTCACAAGTTATGTCTCCGTAAATAATGGTGTTTAGGATATTAATTTGCAATGGACCCGCTCTGTCCTCAGGCTACTTAATATGGACAAGAGACTTCAACACAAATTTTGTCTCTCCAGCAGAGTATCTGAGTCAACAGGCTTATTAGATCTTCTCAGCTGTTTCCTCTGAAACTGTCCAACTTTGCTTAACTAATTGAATAACCACTGGAGCAGTAACCTGGTTTTCCTCTCTGATGCTTGACTTCCCTAACCTCTTTCTTGTCCAATGAATGTTTAATTACTGAGGTAAAGTGAAACATACACAAGAGAAGAGATGAGATGAGAAGAGCTTGCTCACAGCACACATGATAGCCTAAATATTCAGGCAGTCTGATGAGCAAGTAGGCAAGATAGGCTTAAACATCTACTTCAGGTCTCCTAAACTCAAACTTCGCAAAAATTAGGAACCCATTCTCAGAAGTGCTTTGTGGATATTTAAGAAGTACAGTTTAGTTAGCCTGCACTTCTGAAAGTTATTTAAGACTCTAAGCTAATAAATTTTACCATCACATTCCACACCTGGGATGCCTCCATGCAGCCCTTTATGAAATCACCCATGAACTCTATAGATGAACTTTTATGAAAATTGATAAATCTTTCGTGAGAATTCTTTTCATTGCATAACTGGTATTCAGTCACTAGTACAAAAACTTGTGTCATCTCGTCTGTCAGTAAGTAAAAAACCAATATACTCAGTGGAGCAGGTACTGAATTAAAATTAAATCGGTATAGATCTATAAACTATTAGGAAAAGACAGTAATCTCTAGAAAGAAATACTGTTTTTAGATTGAAAATTGGCCTTGGGTTTCTTCTCACTGACTCTCCAGGTGTTAGGGGTTATATTCTTCCACTACAGGGCGCTGGAAAGAATTTAGGCCATGAATCAAAACTCCAAGCAGAAGAATAAAATCAAACCTCAATCTTGGTCCTTATATCTGAAACAAATTAAAATATAAGGAATGTTGTGAAATCCTAGAACAATTTACACTAGGCATTTGCTGTTAGCAGCTCCCTATGAGATTAACTCATCCTAGGACCCAAGTCAGCAGAAGCCAAGGCCCAGCAGAGTATACTGTGAAGCAAAAAGACAGCTGTATTTATGCTTGTGGTCTCTTCACTCTAGTAAGCATTATTCCACATTCTGGAGTCCAAGAAGTCCTTCCCAACTCAAAGGAGGAATGTACTTGCCTCAACCAGCTATAATGAAGTGTAAATTTTGATAAAGTATTATTAGGATACCATAAGACTGCAACCTCTTCAACAGCCCCTTCCAGTGATGTTTTCTCCCACATCCTTTAAGTTTTCAGAAGCATCACTATTAAATCACCCTTCTTGAAACAAATAACCTGTGAATGCTTTCCTGTGTTTGCAGCCCACCACATAAGTAACGTCTGAATGAGCAAATTGCAACTTTCAAGCTTAAAATTCTGCCTCACTCCTTTCACAGCAACTTCCTCCTCTCTTTTGTCAGTGAAGTAACCGTCTGCAATTTAACTGGAACAGTGAGAACTGTCTCTAAGACAACTACTTCAAGCAAACAAGCAAAACCTCCCTTCTTAGTGTCCTGCTGAGGCTGCTCCTTCTTTGCCTTATGGCTTTTGCTTTGTTGTTTTCTCCTCAGCCTGCTAACATCTCAGCAGTTTCTCTCCTGTATGAATTCTGCTGGTGTGTCCTTAACAGTCTGGGAGGTGAACTGAGTTTTTGTTTTCACTTAAGTCTCACAATTGTTCTCTAAAATAATACAGATCAAGAAAATAGAAGCATGCCTATTCTGTAGCTTAATTTGAGAAGCAAAGGCTGCTTTAACGCAGCCTGCCTCTCACAAATGGAAGTTGTCATGAATCATTCTGAAGGAAAGTAAAACTGTACATCATGTGGATAGTCTCCTTGTCTGTTATTTCAGTTGTCAACAGAAGGAAAAGGACCTAGTACAAAGGTGACAGCAAAATAATGACGGTTTTCATAGCCTGATGAATTAAGAACAATCTTTGCCATGGAAAGGGAAAACTATTGTTAATGCTAATTATCGTAATGTTTAAAGGCACTATTATCTTCCCTCCAAAATATCATGAGACAGGTTTTGTTGCACACTGTCCTTTTGGGATCCTATTCAGCAGAACAGTGAAATAGCAGGGCTGACTTCAGTGATGTCAACAGGACTAGTCACATGTAGTCATACAAACGATTAAGAATCTTGTTGAAAAAGAGTTAAAGGAATTTTGTATTCTTTAATGTCGCTTATAATAATGTGGCCCACTATTTTCTGATGGCAACAGTTTTTCATCTCTGGATTGCTAGTGCATTGCAGTGTTGCATGTTGTAGCTGAGCAAACCTGATGAATTAATTCACTTGGACCTTCTTGTCTTTGCCTGACAAAAGAAGCAATAACCCATGCAAATAAATAAGGTGCTCTCTCTCAGTGAAATATTCTGTTTCAGTTTAGTGTACTTTTTTAACAATTTGTACACAAGCTATGTCTATACTAAGCTGGCAGGTGAAATCCCATCACATTGACTTCTCATGTTGATATGAGTTGTCATATTCACTAAGAAGAGGAGATGTTGCCACCCTATAATAGTAGAAAACCTATTATAATCCTGCCATTTCCAAGGACCTGTAAGGAGTGTATAGGCCAGACTAATAAGCAGTTAATGCACAGGTTTATTAGTCTGCTTAAACTATTAGGCAATTCATTCAGTAGGTACCTTCTCCCAGCATTGCAAGAAAGGGAAGCTGAAACATGTCCCTGGCAAAGGATAGGTCAGGAACTTGCTCTAAGTATGAGCCCTCATCATGAAACTCCTCCATGAGAACTTCCACCAGGCAGCACACACATACCATAATATTGACTGAATCTCACTGCCTGTGAAGGAAAGGCACTAATCAGAAGTGACACATCCAGAATAGAACTTCCTCCAAAGCCCTTAAAGCCCATGCTAAACAAACAGGAAAATCCTGAAAAATTATTTCTCTGAGCTTACCCAAGTATTCTGCAATCCTGAGGTAACAGCAGGGACAGAAAGATGTTGGCACTACCGTCTCCTCTGATGTCCACTTTCCAGCAAGCTGTAAGAAACAGTAAATCTCTTCGGGGAGCGTGCTTAATGGAGCAACAAGCTAAACGAATATCTGACATTCAGAAAGTCCTCATATTTTGAATGACAAACATTTTCAGTTCTCAAAAGAATAAGTATTGCCATCCTTTTCAGACATGTTTCTATCTGCATGTCTCTGTGTTATAGTCTCTAGTGTATAGTATAGGATCATATAATCATAGAATAGTTAGGGTTGGAAAGGACCTTAAGATCATCGAGTTCCAACCCCCCTGCTATGGGCAGGGACACCTCC
>JASSUY010020542.1:24903-38326 GCA_032466535.1 Forpus xanthops
TATATGCTAGAGTCCAGATCAAAATTTAGGATGTATATGAGCATAAAGAGGATTGGGTTTATAGCTTCCTTTTCAGCATGTTTCAGCAGGATAAATGTGTATGCACCTTTCAAAGCATTTTCAAGATCAAATATGTTTCTCTGTGGTGTCTTGAGGTGTTGGAAGCTGTTTCAAATGGGATTCAACTGAAAGTCACATAATCCTACAGTGCAGTTTTAGAGGCTGTCAGTAATCACGCATAACATGTATCTGCAACTCCAATAGGACAGAGATTTATCTACATTCTGTTTTAATGAAAATCTGTGTAATCACAGTAAGGTAAAGCTCAGGACACCTAGGGAATGATACACACCTAAAATTTTTAATAACCTTCAGCAGACAGCGACATTGCCGTTCATCCATGTTTAGGTGTAATGGATCTGGGTATCACATCAGGCAAATCACAATGGCCAGTTTGAGACAGCAAACCCCATCAGTTCCTCTTGTTCCATAATTTTCTAACCTAATTTCATAGCCCTGGAAACATAGCAATCTGTCTAGGTGTATTGACTGGACTGAATATACACAGGTCATTTGAAAGACAAAGGTCGTATACATACCAGACCCCTGGCCCACATTTATTAACACCATCCTCCTGACTTTCACCATCATTAGTTCATCTAGAACAACACTGGAGTAAATGAAATATGGCAGAACAAAAGATTGTTGCCAAGAGTGTAGGTGTACATAAGTGATATATAGGGAGGTTCAGCCTTATTAGCCCCTGAAAAACCACACTCTTTCTCAAAGTCCGTAACCAGCATAGCTTTTGAAAAGGAGACTATCCAGCCTGGTGATCTTATAGCACTTTTAGTCTAAGAGAGAATAAAAAGGAAACTGATGACATGAGGTTTATACAGCAGTATTTATATAGAAGGTACAAGTTCTCAATAGGGGCATGTTTATTGCTATTTAATATTCACATTTTAGGAGCAGGCAAAACCTAAAATAACAGAGAATATCTGGTGAAAACTATTATACATGCAACCATTATTACTATTTTTGGAAATAGCTCTGGATAAGTAGTGACTTTCTTACTGAAATCTACACGTCTGTCTCAGTTGTCAGGGACTGAGGAGCTTACTGCCAGAAATACACAGCCCAGTGTAAATGCTTTTTTGATTGCAAAGTTGTTGCACTGTGTATGAGGCCTATATTAAATAGCTCTGAGCACAGCTGTTGCTGGCATGGTAGTACAGCAATGGTTTCTTTGTGTCTCTTGTCAGGATATGAAGCCAGTCAATAAAAAAGTTTTGCAAAAGTGTGTCCATGTTCATACAAAAACATTTTGGGAGTAATTTTTGTCAACATTCTCTATTTTAAAAAAAAAACAAAACAAAACAAAAAAAACACAAAAACAAAACCAAACCAAAAAAAAAAAAAAAACAAACAAAAAAAAAAAAACAAAACAAAACAACTTAGCTTCCAAAATTTCATTCCCAAAATGTTATTTGAAAACTTGAGGGTTTTATCTATTATCTGCTATGACCATGAGAAAATGCAGGCAAAGTCCACCTTGCAGGTTGGACAGCACTGACAGTACCCACAGTTAAACACCAAGCCAGTTTGCTGTTTAAACTGCACAGAAAAATTCCTTCAGTATGAGCTAACTTGGTCTTCATGTACCAGAAAGATGCATTATCCAGGTCCTAAGTTGTTCAGGCAGAGTGTTGCACTGATATAGATCCAACACTTCCAGATACATAACCCCAGTGACATCTCCTTCACCCTACTACAGCAATCAATACACAGCAATATTTAGTTGCTTTGAGCTCTCATCCTCCCTCTCATCCTCCCAGTCTTATCTGTGGGTTTATATTTTCCATGATTTGCCATCTTCTCTGTTACTTGCTTACCGTATGTACTATGAGAATCCTGGCATAACAAACACCATAGAAGAAACGATATGGGTAGGAAGCCCTGGCAACAATGATGAAAGGAAAATGCAGGATATTCAAGCTTCCACAAAGTGCTGTCGCAATTCTTTTAGACTAAGGCTTTCAAGAAAACAGAGGGCTCGAAGAAAAAAAAAAATATCCTTTAGAGACTTAAAAAAGAAAAATGCCAAAGAAATTTCCCCAGAAAAACTTCATTTCAGAAAATAAATTTCTTTCCACCCTTACGTTCCAGACACAGAGTACTGAAAAGAAGACCTCCCAGAGAGAATAAACACATGACAGTAGAGATAACCATGCCAGGAAGGTTTTGATTTGTTATTGAGGCTTCTTCAGATTGTAGGTTTCACAGTACCCATTCAGATACATATTCTTGCTGAGAGCTTTGTTTAATGTATGCTTCAAAAAGGTCCTTTTAGTGCACTTCTTAAAAATTTAGAACTTTGTAAAGCTCATCATTTGAGTGACATGCCACTGGAAGGTATGAAGTTCTCTTGTGGATAGCTGAGACCCACTCTTCTGCTTTACCACAGTCCCCATGCATTCCCTATAGCTACATGTCCCACATGGGGACTGAGACTCATCTCAGATTCATACACACAATGCTAAAGGCGTTATTCCCCCAGAGGTGATCTGTGGGGAGAAGACATGTTCTTCTGCTGTCAGTGCACATTTTCTATCATTTCAATAATGCCCTGCTGGAATGAGGAGACAGAGACTACAGGGGAAGTGTAAAATTTTGCACCAGCGAAAATATAAAGGAGAAAATTACATTGGCAGAGTCCTTTGGGAGTTGCCTAATCTTTCCTCTTGTCCCATGGCAGGATGGACTAGTCTTCAACCGTTCCTGGCAAAGACTGGTTACACAGATGGAGACTCCGGAGTATCACAAACTAAACAATTGCTGTAGGTCAGCATCCGTTCTTTCAGGTTTGTTACCCAGATATCTAAAGCAAATCTCCCTTGCTGAAATTTAAACTCAGTATGTCTTTTCTACAGGAGCTGTAGTGAGTAAATTATTCTTTCCTTTTTGGCAACTGTTTCTTGCATATTTGAAGACTTTGCTCATCTCTTCCCTCCTCTCCTAGATTATATAACTCACAAATACATTTGGTTTTTCATAGTATATTGCATTGCGTAGTAAAATCCAGAAATTAATTATACAGTTACAAGCCACTTGAATGACAGCATAACAGCATACAATGCCCAGTGTTGTGTCTGAACAAACAGCATGGGAATACTTATTTAACATCATTATTTGCATATGCTGCATTATAGCTTTATCTAATTAATTACTTTATGAGGTGCTTGATTATGATACCAGTGAGTGTCTTTCCTGTCCACTTACCACTTGCTTAAAACTCCTGTTCAGCTGAGATATGCATGCGTCTGAGAGCTCATTTAGATATTATGTACCAAGTGGATTCTGATTCTTGGGGTGAGGGCAGGGGTGTCAGAACCTGTTGTTTGACAATCATAGCTACTTAATAAGGACTCTCAATACCTCCAGCAGATCAGATTATTCAGAAGTCAAATAAGACAAAAAAAAAAAAAAAAGCAGCCTGAAGTATTTATTCATTTCCTCATTTTTAAGATCTTTCTCATCTCTCTCTGTGTGCAAATTTTCAAGATGTAATTGGAAATGTTGAATATACTCCTTCAAAAATGCTCTCTGAACAAATTACCAAGTCCCATTCTGTGAAATGAAGGGATCACAAGGAGCAACACTTCTTCAAAGGAAAGTAAGCATGCTGATATTCAAGTATTCGGTCTTTTATTGGTTGTCACTTGCTTCCTCAGAACATTCCTGAATGGAATTATTTTATTTCCTGAGTGTTTCCCAAGCATGACACTTTATGCAGTTCTCCTAATTTCCCTGTCAGTTTTAATTGAATGTTTTCATTAATTCCTCTGTAAAGTTTCTTTTTAAAGACATTCACATCTGGGAGATGGCTTGGGCTTTGCAAAATATATTCTCATGTCTGCTGTTTTGTGAACAATTATTACATTAGGATTCTTGTTCATCGATCATACATGGGTACCACCCAACAGCTTTAAAACATAAAGGCCAAACTAATAACAAAGTTATTAAACTCAAAAAAACCCAGCAGATCTAAAAGACCAATGACAACAGAAAGGGCTTGTACAAAGTGAGGTATATAATTCACATTCTCTTTCTCAGTCTCTTTAGTCATGTAGCAATAAACAGTCCATGTGGTGACCTGTGTTACAAAGTATTTATCCGTAAACACAGATGGTGGGTTCAGCAAGGGATTGTGAAGCCTGTTTCATCCTTATGTGCCAAGCCTGTAAGCTCTAGCATGATGCACATCAGTGCAATTGGACCTGCTTGTTAGATCAGCATGGGTACAAATAAGCTCAGTAACTCAATTTACTGTTATGATCCGGACAGAGGAGTGAAAATGGCCTTATGAAGCATCCTGGATCTTTATATAAATTATCAGCTTTATATCAATATACCTGATATGTAAAATCTCTATAACAAAACTGATCCAGACTCAGAGAAATAAAGCCTTCAATGCACAGGCATCTGAAAGCTGGGGGGTTCATGAAGCAGATTTATGGTGCATCCACTAATACCCAGAGATAACAACTGGCAGATAGTGAAAGAGATTTGGTTATGGGATATGAATGATACAGAGGGACTTCATCAGAATTGTAGAATCATAGCATCATAGAAAAGTTAGGGTTCAAAGGCCCTTAAAATCATCTAATTACAACCCCCGTGCCAGGGGAAGGGACGCCTCCCACTACACCATGCCACTCAAGGCTATGTCCAACCCAGCCTTGAACACCACCAGGGATGGAGCATTCACAGCTTCCCTGGGCAACACAGTCCAGTGCCTCACCACCCTCACAGTAAAGAATTTCGTCCGCATATCCAATCTAAACTTCTCCTGTTTAAGTTTGAAGTCATTACCCCTTGTCCTCTTTCTACAGTCCCTCATGAAGGGTCCCTCCCCAGCATCCCTATAGACCTCCTTCAAATACTGGCCTCCATGCAGCCTTCTATTCTCCAGGCTGAACAGCCCCAACTCTCTCATCCTATCTCCTTAGGGGAGGTGCTCCAGTCCCCTCATCATCCTTGTGGCCCTCCCCTGGACTTATTCCAACAGTTCCATGTCCTTTTTATGTTAAGGACACCAGAAATGCACACACTACTCCATGTGAGTTCTCACAGCAGCAGAGTAGAGGGGCAGGATCACCTTCAACCTGCTGGTCATGCTCCTTTTGATGCAGCCCAGGATACAGTTGGCTTTCTGGGCTGCAAGCACACGCTACAGCTCATGCTCATTTTCTCATTGACCAACACTCCCAAGTCCTTCTCTGCAGGGCTGCTCTGAATCTCTTCTCTGCCCAACCTGTATCTGTCTGGGATTGCTCTGACCCAGCTGTAGGACCTTGTACTTGTCATGGTTAAACTTCATGATGTTGGCATCATCCCACCTCACAAGTGTATCAAGGTCCCTCTGGATAGCATCCTTTCCCTTCCCCCAGCATATCAACCAAACTACACAGCTTGGTGTTATCCACAAACTTGCTGAGGGCACATTCAATCCCACTGTCCATGTCACCGACAAAGATGTTGAACAAGACTGCTCCCAACACCGATCCCTGAGGGACACCGCTTGTTACTGGTCTCCAGCTGGACATTGAACCATTGAGCACAAATTTTGCATGCAGCCATCCAGCCAGTTCTTTATCCACTGAGTGGTCCACCTATCAAATTGATGTCTCTCCAATTTAGAGACAAAGATGTCACGCAGGACAGTGTCTAACACTTTCCACAAGTCCAGGTAGATGACGTCAAACACTCTACCCCGTCCATCAGTTCTGTAGCCCATCACAGAAGGTCACCAAATTGGACAGCCATGCTGGCCGTCACCATGCACCCTGTTGTTTTTCATGTGCCTCAGCATGCCTTCCAGGAGAATCTGCTCCAAGATTTTGCCAGGCACAGAGTTGAGGCTGACTGGTATGTAATTCCCTGTCTCATCCATTTTCCCCTTCTTGAAAATGAGGGTTATATCTCCCTTTTTCCAGTCATCAGGAACATCACCAGAGTGCCCTGATTTTTCAAATATGATGGACAGTGGCTTAGTAACTTCATTTGCCAGCTCCTTCAGGAACCGTGGATGGATTTCATCAGGTCCCATGGGCTTGTATACGTTCAGGTTCCTAAGATGGTTTTGAACCAGGTCTTCTCCTACAGTGGGCCCACCGTCTTCAGAATAGTCATTGTGTGTAAAAGGTCTCTAGAAATTAGACTGTAGAATGCTTTCACTCCCCAAAAATTTAGCATTGTCATCATTTACCCTCTTTATGGGGCACTGTGTGGAGATTTGTCTTCTCATGCCAGACCTCAAGGAAACAGCTACAATGGGAAGATGCTAAAAAAAGCCGCAGACAGCTGAGGGTAGCTCCTGAAGGATCCATCTATGAAAAGTCAGAATTGCATTATCTTTTGCAAACTGTGAATCACTCAGAGGCACTGATTCATAATCCTGAGGCCATTCTGAAGTTTGCTCTTGAGGACAGCACTCACTGTATGATAAAAGAATAGGATTGCTCCAGGTGTCTCTGTCCAGCCGAAGTGGCAGAATATTGACTGGCTGATTTAAGTAAAATAAACAGTAATATATGAACCGAAAATATTTTGTGCAGGGTTCATTCTCCTTCTACACCTGCTAATAAGGCACAAAAATTGCAGGGGAAAATCTCTCAGAAGTCTCATATAACCCAGCTACTATGATAGAATTTCTCATCTAGGAAAGATTATCCTCAGCAGAAAAAAAGGTTTAAAAAAAAATAAAGGTACATATTCTGCTATTATTTTATAGATTTGTTTATAGATTTAATGAATGGTGTGGCTGAGTATGGAAAAATAATTAAAGGCTGTAATAATTATATTGATTAATACAGGGATCATGTCTGACATTTGTAATACAAACTGAAGGGCAACCCACAACATGAATATGTGTGTTGATGACATTTCTTACAGTGTCTTCAGAGATTAAAATTGCTTCTTAAACGTGAGCCATTATGCAGTTGTCTTTTGTGCTTTCCCCTTTTAAGATTCTTTTTACAATCACTTGAGAAATAAGGGTAAAAGATGATATTCAGAAGACCTTATGAAAAGCTGGTGTTTTTTAGCTACTTCAACATGTAAGCAAAGAGCCTCTGAAGAGACAAACAAAAACACTCCTGATTTCAAAGTTCAGAGAATGCATAGAGCCATGGAATGTGTTCCTCTGCTGGTGCGCAAGGTGGATACACTGTCATCTTGCAAATTCAGCCATGGGGACCAGCTGTCTGTAGCCCAAGGCCAAATTCAGTTCAGCACAGCTATGCGACCTTCGCTAAGCTGCACTGGGAAGATTGTCACTAAGGTGTGAGAAAGTCCATAAGCTGAAGTCACACAAGAAAAGCAAAGACAAAATTATAGTGGTCGAGATGATGACAAATAGGAGCTCAAGGATTCAAGAGGAAAAATACTGACAAGAAAAGCTGAAACTCCTAAAGGCAAAAAGAAAATAAAAATAAAAATAAGAATGGAGAAGGGTAAGAATCGGAAGATATTTGACTGGCAAAAAGCTCACTCCTAGGGATGATGGAGATATGCCTTTCTTCATGTTTCTTATAAATGCCTGGCCAGAAAAGGCAGTCCAGGTTGTTCACCAAGTGTGATGAGATTCTTAAAGTTTAGACTTAATGTGAGTCTTACCCACCTCCTGTGAGCACTAGCAAATCATAGAATCATAGAACAGTTTGAGTTGGAAAGGACCTCAAGGTCATCTAGTTCCAAGCCCCCTGCTATGGGCAGGGACACTTCCCACTAAACCGTGCCACCCAAGGCTATGTCCACCCTGATCTTGAAAACCGCCAGCGATGGAGCATTCACAACTTCCCTGGCCAACCCATTCCAATGCCTCACCACCCTTACAGTAAAGAATTTCTTCCTCATATCCAAACTAAACTTTCCCTGTTTAAGTTTAAACCCGTAAACAATTATATTTTTAAACTCAGTAAAATCCTGACTGCAGATATTCTTTGTCACCTCCCCTTCATCCCTCCCTTGGTTATTTTGCTATGACTGTGTTTCCCCAGGAGCAGTTTTTTTGTCTTATTTTGCAGCTCCTAGGAGCTCAGTTATGCACGATTGTGCTAGCTTCTGTCCAAGCACACCACAAGCACTGAAAGACATCTCCTTCCCAGACAGCATCGGATCTGCTCATCAAGAGAGGCTTTGAAACCATAGATTTCTACATTGTTAAGAGGCCAGAGTTGTTATTTCTACTTGCTTAACAAAGCAGTGATATGAACTTCCACAGAGGAAGCAGTTCTGTTAGGAGGCTTAAGGTGAAGAGTAGGCAGAGATTTCCATGGAGAGGTTCCTCCTACATCTCAAAAAATGCCACAGAACACACACGCCTAAGGACAAAAGTGGTAAGTGATGTGCTTCATACAGACACAGCACTCATCTTTGGTGCTGCTTCCACTGCAAGTAGCACTTTGCACTTTCCTTAGATGCCACTCAAAGGACAGCCCAGTTTAGCAGTGGTGAATTGTGTCCTTCAGTGATGTCCTGGGAAAATTACAGTGGTTTTTGCTGTTTGGCTGATTTATGGCTAGATGTCAGGCATAGGAGGTTGAATGGAACTCCCTGGTTTTTAACTTCAGCCCAATTCAAACTATATAAAATCAGCATGAGTCTTTTCATGAATTTCAGGATCCTGCTGAGAGAAAGGATCCCAAGGACTCCAGTGTTTTCCAACTGAAAATATGATCTCCATAGTGGCAGTCATACTGTAGTTTTGACAATCCAAGATTATAAGCAAGGATAAAGTTTAAGCAAGAGGAATATATATTACTATATAATATATATTATTAGTATGTAATAACCTCAGCAATAGTACTTCTTTTCCAAGTCTGAAGAAAGACTTATATGCCTGAAATTTTGTGTGTTTGCTGTTTTTTTCCCCAATTACATCAACTGATCTAATAAAATGTATTACATTTGTCATCATATCTTGCTATGCTAATAAATGCATTTCTTGTCCTTTCCTGTTTACTTATAGTCCATGCTCAGGATCAAGAAGGAAAGAGGAGACACACTGTTGAGGCTGATGAAAAAATGGTGATAATAGAATTTCTTATCGATTTTTCTATAAAAAAAAAAAAAGCAGAAAATGTTCTGAAATGTCAAAGAGATCCAGGTTTTGATTATTCTAGGAATCAAACTTGGAGATTTGTCAGTATTAAGGTGGTTTCATATGTCAAGAGACCTTTCTATTTCACAAAGTCATGTGTCTTAAAATAAAAACATACTGTACTTTGAGTTTGGCTTTTTTTTTTTTCAACTTTTCTGTTTATCCAAGGTTCTTCTACACACAAAAAGGTTTGATTCACCCAAATTGTTTTCTAGATTTCCGCATTTATTTAGCGGAAATGCAAAAGCAATAAATGATCAATTATTTCACCTCAAACTCTTTTCCATATGAGCAGGATAGTATTACTGTCCGAAACACTTCTTCTGTATTGTCGTGGTTTCCCAGGCCAAAAGTCAAAAACAGCACTGCACCAACTACCTAGGAGAAAAAATGACTCCTACTGCTGAACCCATGACAGTATACAGCTTGCTCAGATGATCCCCTCCAAGGAACGTATCATGAGATATGCACCATTTACTATGAAAGCACTTCATTGTTCTCATGCTGTCAGACAGCAGTTTTGTTACACCATACTTTCTCTCCCAACAATTTACTTTCTTCTGAATTGATATACAAATTCTTTTACAGAAGCTGAGAAATGCTGGACCCTTATCAAAGTGTGAAGGATGTTAATGAAATGTTCTCCAAGATAAGCAGATAAATCTGTGCATATCTGGTATGGTGCATTATCTCTACAGGTTTGTGGAAACACTGAATAGAAGCATACGTTAAACAAGTATTTATTTCAGAAGGAATATTTTTTTATTTGTTTGATAGGTTAAAGAGGAGAATCAGAGCTCCTCATGATAAATATTGCACTTAGTAATTAAGTTTTCATATTTACAAAGTCTATGTAGAAAAAGTTCGAAACTAAATAATCTACATTTGCGTACATTTTAATCCAAAGGGCATTGTTAGAGGACAGTATCTCCAAGACAATAATGAGATGTTTTGATTAACCATGCCTTAATGATTACAGCAGGCTTGTACTTCAAGAGTCATGAGATAGCTACTCAGGCAAGATCAAAGTAATAATTGTACATCTTTATCTATCTCCCCTTTCATCTCACTCACTGAGTTAGAAGACTATTTCCTGCCCCTGGGTTGATGTACTCAAGAAGCTCTTGAAAAAGATTTAATTGAACTTGGATATGTTGTGGATAAAGGATCAGGAAAAGAAAACTGATCTCAGTTATAGCTCTGGAAATTTGAAATACTGTAGAAAGGAATAGACTTTCATTTTCTGCCTCTACAGTCCTGAGCATGAATAGGTCCTCTAAACTGCTTGATTCCTCCTATCATTGCCAAGTAAAAGTATGTTTAAAGTTATACTTTAAATTACATAAAGGATTGACATTTTTTTTCTATCCTTGTGTCATGGGACTCCTTGCGATTATTTTTTTAAACATAATCCTCCAATGTATCTGTCACCACATTGTAAGAAGTTTTAACTTTAAATTTGTGAACTTTGTTACTCAAATGTGACTGGACTTCCTCACTATGTGACTTCTTTCCATGTTTTTCAATCCCAAATGATATGCACTACTTTTAATTGTCAGGTCTATGTGATTTGTGTTTTACAACTATATACTTCTAAACAATTATCACTGAATAGTAGAAAAGAGATCTCTAAAGGCTTGCAGTCACTCATACTGTTCATCCTTTGCCATACATAGATCAACTATATCTTTGTTATTTCATGTGAGTGTTTGTCCAGCTTGCTCTTTAATGGCTTTAATGATGACAGTTTCCACAGTCTCCCCACACAATGTATTCCAGTACATAATTACCCTCATTGTTAGAAAGTTGGGGGGCTTTAATGTCTCAGTTTAATTTCCCATGCCACTATTAAAAAGACCGTTGCTTTTTGTACTACCCACAGTGGACATGAAGGAAAGATTACTCATTTTTTCTGCAACGACTTGTTATGTGTTTGAAGATCACTATCATTTTCCTTATTCCTCTCTCCCTCCCTCCCTCCCTCTCTTCCTTTTTCCCTTCCTTCCCAATCCCAATAACTGTATACTGTATTTATAAGCTATGTTCTTAGACCTTTCTGCTTCTAGTGTCATACTTCTAGGGTCTTAACATCATTCTTATTGAACATTGGATATTCTTCAAATGGTCCATGCCCTTGCCAAAGTGCTATGCTTAAAACTCGGAACAATGCCACGGCTGATGTCATAACATTCATAGTATCACACAAATAACATTGGCAGTATTTGGGCAGCTGTAAGTATAAATATTCTGAGTTCTATCTTTCTTTCTCCATTTATAGTTCATCTATCTTTATAGCAGATTCACACTGTGCCAATGTTTTGAAGCTGATCAAAACAGGGACACTAACCAGCCCTGGTTTATGCCAATTCAGGATCTCCTTCACTAGCCTCATTCAGGTCATCCAGATGTTCACAAAATGTTCATCAAATTACTGGCTGTACTGACTTAAGCAAGAACATTTTTGGTACAAATTGCTGGTCATGTATCAGAGTCAGTTACTGAGACTCCAGACATGAGAGCTAATGTAAGCCCTACTAACATAATTTCATTTGGTCACATAGCCATACACAAGCATGTCCCCGCATTATCCAGAATTTGGATCAATCGCTAATGTAACCATGTACATATGTTAAGTTTATTTAAATAATATTAATTAACCTCCTATTTGTGGCAGCTTATCCAAATGGACATATTGTGACCATGAATAATTTTGGTTTTCAATTTCAGTTGTAGGAATCATAAATTCCATTAAACCTTCTGTGTGGATACTTCCACCTTCTCCTTCACAGAACTATAGGTTGTTGGCTGGGGATGACCTTAGAAGTGCCTCTGGTCTAACCACTGCCTTGAAGGAGAACGCATCGAAATGGATTTGGTCAGCCGTGACTCTGTGTGGATATTATTTTCTTCAGTGGTGTTAAAATGAGAGCCCAGATTCAATAATCTAGTTAAACATATGGTTATTCTGCAAATTACAATCAAGTCACTCATGTACTTAAATTCAAACTCATGAATAAAATCCTGGAAATTGTAACCTATAAAATGTAGAGCTTATACTGAAGTTGGGACATTGTACTGGGAGAAACACCTGCAGAAAAAAATTAAAAAAGCCAAGAACAACAAAACAAAAAAAAACAATCCACCAAATTGTTGTTTTGGGGACACTGCAAAAATTGTAATAGGCCAGTTAATATGTCCTGAGATGAATGGCATTGTTCTGTGTACATGAGTCTTTCTAGAGGTTTTCTATGTTACTTAAATGCACTGTGAGAAATCCTGTCTCAGTGCTCCTGAGTGATCAGGCAACATGAAAGAAAGTGCCTGCTCTAAGTGTGTGTTTGGGTTTAAGCCCAGCTATAACTCACCCAGTTCTCTCTCACATTCCTCCATCTTTCTTCTCACCCCCACCCCCCCCCACTCCCGGAGGGATGGGAAGGAGAATGGAAAGAATGTAACTCCCATGGATCCAGATAAGAGGACTCCAGTAACTAAGGTATAACACAAACCACTGCTGCTACCACCAATAATAATAATGGCAAGGGAAATACAAGGGAAGAGAATGCAACTGTACACCACCTGATAGAAGCAAGGGGCTTCTTCCAAAATCAAACATCCCCACCCAAACAGCTCTACAGCTCTGCAGGGAGCTAATGAGGAAACACATAAAACACCAGATGAGCATCCTGCTGTTGCACTGGCAAAAAGGATCACTACTGGTGCCTCTAGGAAAAAGCAGTGGGTGATAGCAGTAGGTGACTCTACTGTGAAAGGCACAGAGGCACCTGTCTGTCTGCCTGACACAGTCTCGAGGGATGTATGTTACTACTGGGGGCTCAGATCAGAGATGTTGCTGAGAGGCTGCCTGGTCTACGAAGTCCTACTATTACCCACTTCTGTTCCATTTGGGTGCTATTGATGTTGACAACAGTAGCCTGGAGAACATTAAAAAGGACTACAGAGGCCTGGGAGAGGTGTTTAGGGGCTCTGGAGCTCAGAAGGTTTTTTTCATTGATCCTTCAGGTCAAAAGGGAGGACCTGGGAAAGGCCAGGTGGATTTAGTAGTTAATAAATGGTTAGAAGCGTGGTGCTGTAGAGGTTTGGTTACTTAGAACATGGGACTCAATTTAGGAGGCCAGGTCTATGGGGAACTGGTGGTGCTGGTCTGACAAAGAAGGGGAAGAACTGCTGTATGAAGACAGGCTGAGATAGTTAGGGCTGTTCAGCCTGGAGAAGAGAAGGCTGCGTGGAGACCTCATA
>JASSUY010020543.1:0-17410 GCA_032466535.1 Forpus xanthops
ATTTCCCCGGGACTGGGGAAGAAAGAGGGGGGGGGGGTGCACAGAACTGTTTGAGGGGCCTCAAACTACGACAGAATAGCAAATGGCTAATATGTCACACATAAAGACATACAGTACCCAAAACAGCTGGAATATATCTGATGATCATTGGAAGTTTGCTTCATGGGGGTGGTTTGCAACAGTTGCACTAAGTTTACTTACAACTGCTTTGGTTTCCATTTATGGCATATTATGTAAATAAAAGGATTTCACCTGGCAACATTGTTCTACCTAGCAGGTGAAAGAGGGATAAAGCATGCTAGATGTTGCAAGAAAACAAAGCTGTCTATTGCAATGTTTGATTTTTTGTTCATAAAGATTATGTGATGTTTAAAATTTGTGAAAGTAGAAGTGTTTTATTTTATGATTCTCAATAAAACCTATTCTTCTTCCTCTTGCTTGTAAACTAGACAGTCTTAGGAGTAAATAACATCCTGTGCTTGAGAAGCTAACTACCTCCTTGTACAGGGCATCTATCCTAGTACCAAGCAACAGTACTATTTTTTTAACATATATGATGCATAGTCTCTATTTCCTTTTATCCATGCTCCTCTCTAGCACCCATCTTTCATTTCATTCTATTTTTCCCAGTTTCATATCTTCGTGATGTCTGTTTTCTAAAAAAGGTACTTTCACACCAGTTGAAAGTATGTTGACCTTGCACTTGTTCTTTTACATTAGTATTACACAGAGATTGTTTTATTTTACTGGGGACATACTAATTAGAACTGGATGCATTTTTTTTTTTATCAGATGTTATTTAGTCAGATTTCTTCTTTTGATCAGAGAACAATGTCATCAAAACAAAATCTCTTAGATTGATTTCAATTAATCGTTTATTGAAAAAAAATTTGAAATTTTGAAAAAATTTTTTGTTTTCTTAGGTACCTATGTTTCATTTTTGGATAGAATGTTTAGTTATCACAGTTATACAGTACATATGAACTGGAAAAGGATAAAAACATATGTAAAATATTTCAAGAAGATAGAGCAAAATAAGAGTTGTGGTTATTTCTTTTGCTGTGCAGCATTGTTTTCCATATTTAAGAGAAGAAAGCACTCAAGTGCATTTGCTTTGTTTCTTCATAGTGTTTGTTCACAGATTTATAAAAAACTCAAAGTAGTTTTTATTGCTTGTAGCAATGCCTCCTGTGATGAAATTTATGCACATTAAATCATTCTGTCACTTAATTTCTTTGTCAGCAAATTGTGGAGGTATGAAGACATTCTTTTCAATGAAAATGTATCAGGGCTTAAATGGTTTGTAAAAAGTGGTTTTCTGTTGTATTTCAAAGGAACTAACCAACCTAAATAGTTAAATACTTACAAACTTTAAATGTTCTTAGCAGCTCTCAGGGCTGAAGTCAAAGGATATGCTTAATTTCCAAGGCTCTTTTCTTCTTCTCACTGAAAAAAAAAAAGAAAAAGAGAGAAGAGCTAAAAAAACAACAAAAAAAAAAAAAAAAAAAAAAAACAAAAACCAAAACCCCAAAAAACCCCAGATAATCTATTGTTTGAAATGTGACCTTTGACAAAAAGTTTTGATCTTATTCATCCCCTTTCCATTCCCTCTACCTCAATGCTTTTGACATTTGTAGAACACAGCTAATTTAAAGCATCTGCCTCTGAACATTATGAGGTTGTTATCATGAATACTGCTGTGCTGCAGAATATTTCTGTGTAAAAGCAGAATCTGTCATTTGTTTGATGGAGACTGCAAGTAGTCTGTGCCAGACCAGACGGTGCTCTCATCAAGCAGCAAGACAGCCGAAACTTAGCAAAACTGGTTTTGCTGCAAACATATCTGCAGGGAGTTTAATGAATGACAAACCCAGGAGCTAATGGACTAGAGATTGTCACTGATGATGCAGCTAGATTTTGAGGATGTCAAACAGATAAGGCGAAACAGCAGGAAGGCATCTAAATACCTTCCAAAAATTATGAGCTGGAGATTGGAGCCTACACGAGTTCCCCAAGGAGACTATTGGTTAATTGGGGATCCGCTGAGTTGTTCCAGCAAAAAATCATGAGGTATTTGATTGGAAGGGAGGGAAAGTGTCTCCACGGCACTATTTTTTCTGTTTGATTGGTTATAACAGTGAGAGAGGTGCAAGGAGCTCCAATTTTGGCATAAAGCTTACTTTATCACTTTGGAAATTATTTTTATACACATAGGCAAAGTTCACTTATACCCAAAGGAGCATCACATTTTGGGGACTGCATTAATGATCATGTACATTTGCTGCGGTGAGTTATCTTCCTGCTGAGGATGACTATGAAACCAGGATGAATCCAGGACATTCTTTCTGACACATGAAAAACAAAGACAAGGGAATAGCTTGTTTTTTTTTTTTTTGTATTCCAGAGCCACTTCACAGACTACATCACTGACATTTGAGCAACCTCAGTGTGTTGAAAGATTAGCTTAAAGAAGTTTTGGGAAGACAGAGTATAATGTTTTCCCAAATCATGGACATCAGGTACCATAGATGCAGCAGTGGAGGAATCCACATGAATAGTTGCTGGTTCTTTCACAGTGTTTTGTGTGAAGAATGAATCACTTCACTACCTTTTGAGGTATTTCGCTTTTTACCTAAAGAAAAATATTTTCAAAATCATCTGCCTAGTGGCTGATATAATTTACAAGCTTTTATTCTTCTCAGTATCAGAAAGAAACAGAAACCTGAACTTTTTGCTAAACTATTTTAAAAGCTTGAATTTAATGCCTGATAAAGTTCTATAAATATGCTCATGCTATCAATTTATTTTAATAAAGCAAACTACCCATTGTTGCTAAGCAGTTTTTTGCAAAGCTGTGTCTATTCTTACTTTGTATTCTTATTTTGTGTTATCTTCCACAGAAGTTTTAAAAATTTTGGAGATCTGAGTTTTCTTTTATTATGTATTTTTCTGGTGCTTTGACAGTGCAGGATGAAATTAGTATGCTCAAAGCAGCCTCAAAGAAACCCAAAGATGTCTAAACTACAGGTAGACACTAAACATAGTAACCAAATCATCTGGAGCCTATGGGGATATCTTAACTTTAATGTGGAACTGCAAGGTCACGATTTAAAACAAGCAGGTACCTGTCCTGCAGTTTTAAATGTAGAGGGCAGTCAGAGGAGTCCCTTTAAAGTGAATACATATAACCTTAAATAAGGCTAAGCCTGTTAGATTGATTCCATGTTTTTATGTTTGTTTCTTTCTGTGTCTCTGTTTAGTTTATTTTTCACGAAGTGCTTCTTGTATCTGTCTGAGTTACCATATTTCTGCTGAGTCCAATTATTTGTGCGCATTTCTTTTTCTGCCATAGTCCCAACCTCTCTGCTTGTGATCTATTGCCAGAATATACACTTCTATTCCATTCCTTCAGGAAAAAACAGTGCCTTAGAGAACCACAGGAGAGTAATTATGTGCACAGTGTACCACTTTCTCTTGTGTTTATAGTAGTTGCAATGGTAAATAATATTTTATTTGTCTTTTTAGTATTCAGGGAGCAGAGAGGATGTGATTGACATGATCAACCGTGGACAGTGGCAGATAAGAGGATAGGTGTAAGGCTTCTTATGTTTCACTCTAGTGCTCTGTTAACCTCAGGAGTCAATAACAAAACCACAAATCTTTGATTCAGGAGATAAGTGGTTAAATACAAAATTCCAATATCATTATTCCTGCTGGACAGCATCTCTGTGAACGAGACAGCTGGAATGTGGTATGAATAAAGCTAACACACCCATGCTCTGATATCTGAGTATACGTAAATGAACGATTCTGCAATTTAATACTTTAATTAGGGTAAAACTAGTGAAAATCGGCAAAAAACAGTTATATTTCAGACACAAAGCCAGATCACGCTGTATGTTGTCTGCTGCAGTTAAATATGTGAAATGTAAAAACTGTTAGGTGGCAGGAAGCACAAAAATATTGTTTCTTGTTTGCATTATTTGTTGTGTATGAGAATGCAATTTAGAGTAGACTGTGCCATGCACAAAAGCATGCAACAAAATCTTTGCCTCCACATTCCATTCCTCAGTGCATCTTCTTCATGTCCATGTTACAGATATTGCAATGTACCATGAGATAATTTCAAGCTCCTATTGATCTGAGTTAAACAAGCTAAAGGTAGGCAGGCAAAACTGTCAGCAAATGAGAGAGAATATGAAAACTTGCTCATGCAGGGATGTGTGTGTCTCCCCCATTTCCTAGCGACAAGGCAGCAAACATGAAATTCTGTAGTTTGTTTTTCACCTGATGTGCAGACCTTTGTGCAGCAAAAAAACCCCTATCACTTCCATTTAACAGCCTTGTCTGGGTGACCTTTTTCTCACACTGCTAAAACAACAGCAAGCTGATTTTAGAACTACCAAGATGCTGCCAGAAATCTTTGTTGCCCCAATTAATTTTTTTAACAGTAGCTGTAAAACAACAGGTTGTTAAAATTACATGCGAAATACTGGCAGCAAATATTTCTGCCTTCTTATGCAGTGCACTCTGCAGAAGGATGAAGCACTTGGGGATAATTAAATGTGATGACAGAGTTAATTTTCCCACATATTCTCCATCAGTTACATCAAAGCCAGCAAGACCCACCTGAGAACCAACCAATCTGTAACATCTGACACTAAGGCTCTACTTTGGCCTCAAGTGTTGTATTGGAATGTATTTATCCAGACCTGCCTGCCTCATTTTTGTGGGTTTGGTGTGCTGAAGAGGGTGTTTGTTGGATGTTCCATGGCTTAGTGTCACGTGGTTATTGGGGTTGTTTTCATACTCACTACAACAAAATTTGTCCCCATTTGTTTACTTTTACAGCACTTCACCTGTCAAGGAGCATAGTTTCTGCTGTAATATCCTATCCTGTCTTAGTTTGCTGGCTTTTACTGCAACTCTAAGAATAGATTAAAAGTGAGATTTCTCTTTCCCCCTCCTCCATTTTTAGTGAAAACTCTCATGCTTCAGGAAGAAGAAAAAGCAATTGAGAAGATTTTTTTTTTCAGGTTTCAAAGAAGGAAAACAAAAGCTTTTTAAAAAATCTAAATGGAATCAAAATACAATCTGCTTTTGGAAAAGGAGATTCATTACACTGTTGAAGAAATTGCCTTATGCGATTTTCTGTAGAAGAATTCTATGCTGTTCAATTTGCCTGCTACTATTTTAGTTAGCTAATCCTACAAATGCTCAATAATTGCTCTGACTGCTCAAGAAGATTTGGTTCAAACATATATTGCTCTGTAGGTTTCTTGACCTGGCAGTTGGGTAAATGAAAGAAGACTTATCTTTGTATGTCCTTAGCAATTTTTACTGCCATTGACTGTGGCATTTTTCATGCTTTTTTTGACCAAAGACTGCTCTAAGACAGTAGCTTTTACTGCCCACAACTAGAGGTTGCTTCTAGGATAAGGTTCAGATTACTAGGTTAGGTAGAAAACATAAAAAAAGTGAAGCTACCCCCAGCTTAATGCTTGGTTAGGAGTTATCTTAAAATAAGCAATTGACCAATTCTGCCTGAGTTTGACCATAAAATGAAGTTTCACTTCAAAGCCTAAGAACAGAGGGCATATATAAGAAATATTTTTAATTTTAGAGCACTGTCACCCAGTACCTGATTCATATCCTGAAGGTAAGACTGTCTAAACTATGTTAAAATAGTAAAGCCAAAAACTGATGATGAAGTCTGCTGGTTGAGACATGCTGAGGCTCTGGAGCATGGTAATTTTCCTCCAAAAACTGCAACACTGAACCAAATAATTCAATATTGCAAATTAAGAGAAAAAAAAGTGTGTACACATGTGCCAACTGGGAGCACAAACCCAACTTTGCTACTATATGAGCCTAGGGACACAAAGCCACATGTCTGCTGGTATACTGGATTCAGCAACCTCTGTCATAACTGAGTGCTTCCCTTTTTTGTATGAGCATGCAAAATCATGCTAAAAAGTATCCTTTTGTATGCCAACACCTGCACATCAGTCTTGCTCAAGGTCAAGATTGAATTCCTTTATTAGGAATATTCAGCAGGGTTTACTAGATTTGCATCTCAATATAGTTCATTTCATATAATAAAATAAGAATAATTATAGCTGCAAATCATTTCACTAGATCCTCTTCACACTAGTCAGTATGTGACATATTAATAACAGCTGCTTTATAGAAGTAACTCATCTCAGGTTTGCTGTTATTTTTGTACTGCAATATATTTAATTCAAAGTATTTTTCTTTTCTGGATTGCCAGAAGGTAACCCATTTTGCTGCTTATTTATCTTGTACTAATAACCCAGCAAAATATTTTTGTTTATCCATAGTTTCTAACCTAGTCAGAATTCTACAAATTGCTTTGTTTTTTAAGTGCTATAGAAATCTGTCTCTTTTTCTGTAAGACCAAAACTGGACTTAATGAGTCTGGGATAAAGGAGTAGGGAGTTGTGAGACCTTGTGGGTCTGAAATCAGTGCCTCAAGCCCAAGGGGGGAAGCCTGAATCTCTGCAAAGACACATGTGACCCTACAGACTCTTAAGTCTTCTGCAGGTGAAATGTATCAGAGTTACCTTCATTGCAACACTACCAGTTTTTAAAATTAAAAACCAGAGAGCTTTTATTTACTGCCTACTAAAAATTCTGAAGTTTTGGCTCTGAGTAGTCTGTCTTTCCATAACGGTGTGATGCCATGGAGTGATGTGCTTGTTGCCCCAAGCCAAGCAAAACGTGGTGGGAGATCTAACTCATCTTCTACGCTTCTGGAAATTCTTTTAGTTAGTGCTCAGCCTACAAAATAATAACACACAGCTGCCAGCTCAACCTGTATTGTGTTTTTTTTGAGGGAGAGCACTATGAAAAGTGTGTTCTGTCTTTCTCCAGACAGTAAGTGAAAGAAAAAGAATTTGGGAAGTGGGCACTCTTATTTAGAATGAAATTCTTGAAAAGTGGATTTGCATCTAATTTATTTGTTATTATATGTGTTCATAGTTATCTGTGAATATCAGAAAAAGCTTGTACCAAAGGAGGAAGACAACAACATACTTAACTACTGATTTCTTTAGTTTTGTTCATGGCTAAAGATCCTTAAATCTGCTGCTGCTATAGCTAAACAGAGGGCTAAATATAGTAGATGTTATGCAAAATTTTCTGATAGTTATATCCCTATTCAAATGTTTAAACTCTTTTTTTTCTTTTTTTTAATCATAGAATTAAAGAATCATAAAGTACCACGCTGAAAGGGACCTCAGCGATCATGCAGTCCAACATTAATTGGCAAAACATGATCTAGACTAGATGTTCCAACCTTCTTCTGCCAGATCTTAAAAGCATCCAATTTTGGCTAATTCACCACTTCCCTGGGGGTATTATTCTTATTTGTAAGTCTTTTTTTTTTTTTTTTAACCGTAAACAGGTTTAGAAGAAATAAACTTTTTCCCTTGTCCTACTCCACCTGATTTTAGCTATGATAACATGCTGTGAACATTTCTCCTTGTACATATTAAGAATCTATTGTGTATAATAGTTAGAAACAATATCTTAAAAATCTTTATTTTTTCATATCAGAAGTACTTAATCAGTTGAATCATTCATTATGTTCCACTGATAAAAGAATAATATTTTATTAATTTGAGGATTTTTTAAAACTGTTTTCTGATTTTTAAAGGCCAGCCAAATTCTAATGAGATCTAAGGGCTTTGTGTTCCTATTGCAACCAACCATCTGTGGCTCCAGTATTGGAGCTGGATAATGTCTAAGTAAACCTGAGGCTGACCTCACCATAACAAACTTGATGTGAAGTACCAATGCTTTCCATGAAACAGGATCATATTCATGAAGAAGGACTTGGGAACATCTCTGATCCCACACTTTTGCATGTATTTCTTTTCATCATGCCAGAACGGAACATTTCTAGAGATTTTCAGAAAGGAAAGACTATTAGAGCCAGAACAGAGCAGGCTGTTGTAGATGGAAATAGGCAAGCACAGATCTTTGTGCTCAATACTGGCAATGGAATTTCTTGCATCAATTAAATAAAAAAAAGAAAAAAAAAAAACACCACGTACCTTTTTACCACAAGTATTAACGTAGCCTAATTTCTGAATTAGAAACTAAGTGTTCTGTATTTGAAGAAGGGAGATGTCCTTGAGACAGAGGGCAAACTAAAAAAAGTGGAAACTGATTTTAAAAGGACAGAGAAAGATACTCCATCTTCAGTAGCTGTAACACTGCAGAAGATTTTTAGTTTTCCATGGTAATTATTCAACTGTAACCTTCTCAATGCCTTGTCACTTCTTAATTTATTCGGTATTTTAAACACCTGCAGGCACAGATGGCTGATCTATTCTCTAAAGCTTTGGCTATTTTGCGGTGCTAAAATGAGGTAGGGCACTGGTGCAATACAGATTAGGTATATTGTTGAGAACTGATGGTAATATTCACAGTTTCACATGTTCATGGACACAAGGATGATCTTTTATTAATCCATCCCAACAAACTGGCTTAGTATCCTTCGCTACCCTGTTTCCATTAGGTAATACCTTCGCTTGACTGAGTTAAAGAACATATGACAGATATAGGTATCAGACTATGCTGATAAGCTAGCTGAATGGCTTAAAAAAAAAAAAAAAGAAAGCCCATTTGCTGCAAATTCCACATGAAATGAGGTAACTTGCCAGTGTCTTTACTAAAGTTCCTCGGTTTGGAGTCACAATTTTATTTTAAGCCTAAGTTTGCTCTCTACACTTTCACAACTTTCAGGGGAGTTAGCGGGACTCAGGAAGCTTATCAGATTCTCATGATATCCCTGACCTCCATAGTATCTTAGTGAATGATGCTTAATGGATATGCCTAATATACTGATAAGTAAAGTAAGGGTGAAAATGCATTTACATCATTTGTCACAGCCACCCTTTGGAGGTTGGGACTTGTATGCCTGTAGAGCCTTGCAGGATGGGACTTGGATCTTTACTACTGATATACATGACTGTAGTATAGAGAATAACATTGCTCATTATTAGTTTTATCACTGTGCTGATCTCAGTCAAACCCCTCTCCATACATTAACTGTGAAGGTGATGTATAAACAGAACAGAATATTCTAGAGGTATCCAGATATCTTGAAAATGCTCATCCTCTCCCTGTAGGCACCCACCCACTGGGAAATATACACTGCATATGTAATACCTATATTTCTGCATAGTAGAATGGAAGTTTTATAGCAAAAAAAGATTGGAAAAAAATTGTATTTTCAACAAATGTGCTGCAGAAAGGGACAAAAGCTTGTGGGTTTTGTATAACAAGTTTACGTTATTTTTATTAAATTACTCAAAACTAGCTGGTGGTTTACAAAGCCACTACAAATATCCTTAATAAATATTAACCATCTAAGAATAAGCGAAAAAAAAAGCCAACCTGATTTTTCACTGATTAGAAATATGTTGTGTTTATTATGCTAATTTGGGGATTTGAGACAGAAAATTGAAGTCTCATTTTTTCCAGTTCATTAAAGTTTTATTTTAGACTATTGCTCTGCAATTGATTAATTAGTTTAATTATGCAGATACTAGATTTTCTGAAGATACTAAATGTTCACACATGCTCTTTCACATGACCACATAATATCTGTGATAAAATGTATTTTTGTTAAATGATAATCTGAGTTTTTCTAGTGATGTAACTCCTTCATTTGGCTTGAAGTAAGAAATCCACTATTTTTTTGTCAACCAAATATTTTGTGGCATCTTTTAATTAATACCATGAAGTACACATGTTATTTGAGTGATGTAAATTACATTTGAAGTGACAATTAGTCTCTACCACATAGCAAGACTTTCACACTCCATTAAGAATAAGATTAGGAATAGCATTTTTTCAGCATAATCTATGGACGTTATAAACCCAGCCATGGGGATCAAGTACTGTGGCTTCTATTGAAATATACCATTATAATAAGGGTAACGATTACAGTATTCATCCTGCTGTAGTCATCAGTTGCTCTTTTTTGCTCTATTTTAAGAAGGAAAAAATCTGCAATTAGAAAGCCACATTTTCACAGAATGTTGGTGCACTTATTTCCTATCACTTCTGTGATTTAAATCTTCATGCCATATTTATCAAGAAAGTCCAAAAGGCAGAATAAACAAATTTTTACTTTATCAAAGAAATAAATGCTAATTCCAATACTATGTAAGCTAATATAAGGGATCCAACACGTGGACTTAGATGTTACATGATACAATGCTTAAATTATTAAACATTAGACTGATCTTTAAGTAAAGGGAAATCTTGCTCCCTTTCTCTTTCCCATTTCTTGCATTTCTCATTCTCAATACATGACTAAAGTAATGAGATGACTCCATATTTTTAAAGACAAAGCAATTCTTGGTCAAGGCTTTCATTGCCTTAGGGCTCTGTGCACACACTGTCCAGGGCCTTGTTCTTTGTTGTTTTTGCTGATGATTCCAGTTTCCTCTGCTTGCTGATGGTAGACACTGTATGTAGATCTCTGCCAAAGCAGTTGTCTGGCCTCTGATGCTGAGCTCTCCTTCTTAGATCTGCTCATGAAATAAAGCAGCAGGACTGGCACAATTATCTGGACCACTTCACAATCCTATTTCCAGCCCACTGGTACTCCAGCCAATGTGTTTCTCAGGTAATGAACCAGTAGTCTATTCCTACCCTGTATTAAAGTTTACCTTTTGCTAGTATGTTGTATTCCTATCTGTGGTTGATCACTGTGCCTTCCATATTTTGCTACACAATCATTTCTAGTAGTTGTGCTTCCTGGTTCTTCTATCTCTTTCCACTTTCAAATATCTATTGTCTTGCTTGCAATGGCAAGATCTGAGTGCTAGAGGTGTAAGATTCAACATCCTTTAACAAATTCATATACAGAGCACAGTGTCTGGTGTGAATTTAGTGGATGTGAATGTAGATGCAGCAACACTAACTTCTCTGTTTTACCAGAAGGGCCTGTGCATCTGCTTTTTGGGAGCTGCAGAAGTGACTCCACAGCTATCTTATTGTTGAATGCAACTGCATCTGCCCCAAGGCAAGTTTTGCTCTTCTCAAAGAGGTTATAATCTCTGGTTTGGCAGCAGTACGGATACTTTTACTGCCTACCCCAGTTCATCCTGCTCAGTCTTTTGCAAGGCTCTTCTATGGTCTTTGCAAGTCAGGTCTGGCTAGTAGTGACAGCACAATTCTTTTCACCAGCCTGGTCTTTAAAAGACATAGTAGTTGTGTTGCAGAGCAGCTAAAACTTAGGAACTTAGAGACCAATTTGCACAAGGACAAATGATTGAATTGGAGAATTGAGTTACACTATTTTTATTACATAAAGAATATTTCAATTGTTGTTAACAGCTGTGAAATAGTTATACCCAAACCAATGTCTATGCCTACAAGGATAAGATGCAGCTACACAAGCACAGACATGCTATCTTCTTCACACGCTACTTAACCCATTACTAAGGAAAGACCAGTTTTCTACTCATGAGAAGTTCAGTATGGCAACACCAAGTTATGTCATGTTGTCATGAGATACCCACAGGAGATAACCATGCTGATGATGGTAGAGAATCATCACTGACCTAGGATAATCTCTTACAGTTCAGACAACAGTATATACATATGGCTCTGATCACATAGTGAAATTAGTGTCCTTGCTTTTTTTCTTGATTGGCAGTTAGATTCACTGAGTGATCTCTTTGGCGTCTTCAGAACTTTCCCAAAACTGATCTGACACAGCTTGTGTTTGTATTTGGGGTCTCCAGTCTAATCCCATGGATCAATTAGTCAGATGCATCATCATTAATCTTGTCTTTATTTTATCCAACCATCACGAGTCTTTGGAATATCGTGTTTTTCTGCTGTTTCTTTTGACTAGTCACCTTCAAAGTCAATAGTTAGTTTCCATTTTTATTATGCAAATCACCTTACAACCCACCTGCTACTTTCATTTGTACACACATAATCTTGCATGTCCTATTTACACAGCTGTCTCATCTACAAGCTGTCAGTGACAAATAAGGAAGTCCAGTTCAGATGATCAAAAACCTTTGCATTCTCCAGAACTTCGACATTGTGAAAGTGTTTAAGCTGAACTTCTGTTATTAGTCAAACATGTTCTGGTTGTATGTCCTGATTAAGGAAGCACATTTATGAACCAGCTTCATTGCACACTCTTTAAATTTCCTGGGATACCAATGAGGCATAAGTGTGCACTGTCTGTGCACCCTCCTGATGCACGTCCTTTTGTAATATTTTCAGAGTACCATGCCTTTCTTTTCCATAATACCAGCTTCTTTGCTCTACAGAAGCCTTTTTCCTTATTGCAATAATCTCCTGGGTTCAGCAGTAGCAGCCATTTATTTTTTCTCCTTCTTAGTAGCTGGTGCAGTATTGTGTTTCTGACTTTCAGCCTGGGAACAGCACTGATAACACCAATATTTTTAGTTGTTTGTTGCTCAGTAATGTTTCCTTTGACCAAGGACTTTCTGAGTCTCATGCTCCACTAGGGAGGAGGGGAAGCTGGAAAGAAGAAAAGAACATCTGATGCAAAGTAGCCAAAGAAGTATTCCGTAAAACACCACATCATGCCCAGTATATAAATGGGGAAGTTACCTGGAAGGGTTAGATCACTGCTCAGTTGGGCTGGATATCGGTCTGTGGGTGGTGAGTGGTTGTATTCTCTTGTTATTTCCCTTATCATTATTATTATTGGTGGTAGCAGCAGTGATTTATGTTATACCTTAGTTACTGGACTCTTCTTATCTCAACCTGTGGGAGTTACATTCTTTTGATTTGCCTCCCCATCCCTCCAGGAGTGGGGGGGAGGGAGGGAGCTAACGGCTGCGTGGTACTGAGTTACCAGCTGGGCTTAAACCACGACAACTAATCTTCAAACTAATCTCTCTCTGATTTGGTGAACTCTTTCACCCCAGCAAATGCATAATAGAAAAGCATCTTACAGATTTCGTGTAGTTATACCAACCATCAATGGGTGAAGCAAGTACTGTTACAACATCTGTGGTTTCTGGGTAATGGAGACATGTTGAAGAAATTTCATTTCCTGCAATACAATTAATAGTCTTGAACATATGCTTTATGGGGACATTTCCAACAGCCTTTGCTAGATAACAGGGATGTTTAAAATATGTTTTCTTTATAGCTCCACTCAGCTAAAGAGCAAGTGCAATTTTTAGAGGCCAAATCTGATGATGCTTGTTTTTTATAGCAGTGTTTACTAATGTTTCCTGTCAAACAGAAAATTAAGAAAGGCACCAGAAACATGACTGCATTTAATTCTTCCCACTCTAAATCAACCAAATTCAGACTGTGAATCAGGCATACATGTACGTATATTTAATAACAGAGGAGACGCGTATCAAAGGTTATGCCATTTTCCCTGCTGCTCCCAGGTCTTGAACAGGGACTGGATATGCTCTTAGGTTTTTGTAAACTCTAGAGAAAATATAGAAAATTTATGTTGTACAGAAAGTCATGTTAGTTGATCACAGTTGTTCTTTCTGGCCTGGCTTGTTTTCAAATAGATTTATTTTACTCTAATAGGGAACTTGGTGCCTTTGCTTCTGCTAAGGATGTAAGATACATAGGATTGCCCCTTGAGCCAAAATTTGTGATTCTCCTACAACATTAAAATTCAGTAGATAAAATCTAGATTTTCTTTTTGTTCCCAGTAAGATGAAGTAAACCTGGTTTCATTTTGTGTCAATGCAAAATGTTTTGAAAGTTTTTTCCCTCTTATTATTCTTTTTAACAAACTGTTTTTCAATTTAGGCATATTTTTAGTTGAAATGGTATTTAAGAATTAATAATCACAGTTTATTGCTTTATATTTTAGAATGAAATAGACATTTTTTGGAAAAATTTAATCCCTTCCCTTAATTATTCCTTGGCAATTTTTGTTGAAGCTCCTATTTATTGCAAATAAGTAAAATAATAAAAAAAATATTTTTAATGTTAAGTGCCATACAAGGGAGAAGGAATGAAATACTGAGGCTAAAACAAAGTAAGAAAGAAAGCTTGTATCAGAATATTAGCACCCAAATAAAGTGGGAAGTACAAAATAAAATAAATGAATGACACTAATTTTTAAATTTCACCAAAAAAGGGTGTAATTAAAATTTGCCACTGTTGTTGTGTATTGAGTTTGGATGGAAGCTACAGGGCTGACATGTGTGAGAAGCTGCTAGAAGCTTCCCCTGTATCTGATAGAGCCAGTGCTGGCTTCAAGATGGACCCATTGCTGGCCAAGGCTGAGCCCAACAGTGATGATGGTAGTGTGTCTGGGATAACATTTTAGAAGGTGGAAGAAAAATCCTGTGCAATGGCAACTTCAGCCAGAGAGAGGAGAGAGTAAATGTTAAGAGAAAAAAACTCTCAACTTCACTTACCAAGGTCAGTGAAGGAGGACAGGAGGTGCTCCAGACGCCAGAGCAGAGATTTCTCTGCAGCTAATGGTGCAGATCATGGTGACACAATGCTGTGCGCCTGCAGCCCATGGAGATCCATGGTGGAGCAGGTATCCACCTGCAGCCCAGGTAAGACTCAGTGCTAGAAAGACAGGTGCCTGAAGAAGGCTGTGGCCCCTTGGAAAGCCCGCACTGGAGCAGGGTCCTGGCAGGACCTGTGCCCCTGTGGGGAAAGGAGACTATGTTGGAGCACATTTGCTGCGGGATTTGTCACCCTGCGATGGACCCACTCTGGAGGTGCCTGTTCCTGAAGGGCTGCACCCCACTCAAAGGGACCCATGCTAGAGTAGCTCATGGAGAACTGCTGCCTGTTGGAAGGTCTCAGGTTGTAGAAGTTTGTGAAGAACTGTCTCCTGTGGGAGGACACCACACTGGAGGAAGGGAAGAGTGTGAGGAGTCCTCCCTGAGGAGGAAGGAGCAACAGAAACAACATGTAGAATTTACCATTATGCTGGCAAAAACATTTTCATATGGAGAATTTTGTCTTTTTCTAGTTCAGTGGTATTGAATTATTTTTTAAAAGTCTAAGATCTTCTGAAATTCATAGGTATATATTTCTGAATTCTAAAAAGAAAAGCGTACTGTAAATGGGTTCTTATTGATAGTGAATGAGCTATTTCATGATTATTAATAATCTTTGAAGTTGCTATTGCTGTCTTATTATACTGAATGTATTTCTCAAGGTTCAGGAATCTACGTAAATCAGTAAAAAGAACTGACCCCAAAAAATGAACTGAAAGTAGTTAATACACTGTTGGATGAGGCCTTACAGATGGTTATTAGATTATTTTTATTTTTTTCTGGTTTCATATTCTTAGTTGTTTGAGAGGTCTTTCTGTTACAGGGCAATTCTGAATAGCTGCTGTTTGTTGGTAACCCACTGCAAAGTTATTTTTGAATTGCACATGCACAGCCAAGAGCTTTCCCTATATAATTGTTGTGAGGCTATGGAATTTTCCCTGCAGTGAGTTTTAATTATTCTGTGCTAATTAAGTAACTGAACCCTACCGTGAAAAAAATTTCCCTTTGGAACAATGTGAGCAAGCGTTCACACATAAATTTTGTAACATATGCATAAAAGCATCCTTTTTCATCTTCTGTTCTAATTTCATGTCCCTATGTTCAGTCAGTGGAATGAATAAATATAACTCCTATTGTCATATATAGCATGCTCAAAAGACATAATATTAATCTTTTCCCATTTAAAAAGATAGCAACATGGTATTTTTGGTTTTGTTCGATCTTCTTTTTATACTAAAGACTATTACAAATTTAGATAAAAAATGAGATGCTCAATTATATTTGTGTTAGAAGGCTTGGTCAGAAGAAAACAGTAATTGGGAAAAGCAGAGATAGATTATACAGTCAACTTGAAAAGTAATTTTTTTTTTTTGTTGTTGTTAATTTTCATGATTTAAAAAGAAAATGGATAATAGGGTGTAATTGGTCTGAGCATGGAGCTGTGGGATAGAAAAAAGGACAAAGGACAACATATGCCTCAAGACTGTGCATACATCTTTACCTCCTGCTGCAAAGAGAGTTTATAACTTTCCATTTTTTTATAGAGTTCCAGGCTACTTTACTCAAAGACGCAACATTTGGAGTAAAGGAAAAGTTATGAAGAATAACTCTATGGTCTCTGAGGTATTGTATTTTTTTATTTTTTTACATTTTCCTCAGGAGGTTCATACTATGTCTTGCTGGTACACAGAAAAAGAGTAATAGGATGCTCTGGGTTGGAAGGGGCTTTTGAAGACCATCTAGTTCAAGACATCTTTCACTAGATTAGATTGCTCAAACCCTGTCCAACCTGACCTTGAAGAGTTTGCAACTGAAATGAAATTGCAAAGTGCACAGGATAGAGCGAAAAGGCAGGGGGACCAGAAAACTGAAAAGAGATATTTTCTTCTGGGATGTGTGTCCATGATACAGCTGAATATATTGAATAGCACATTGCAAGAAGTGACAAGATTAAAACTGGTGATGTGGAATTGCTATCGTATCTTAAAATGGAGGGTATGTAGTAAGAAGGAGGAAATATGAAGAAAATATTTAGATAAAAAAGTGACTGAAAATACAACTTCTGATAAAAATAAGTAAAACCAGATTTGTTCCTTTTATTTTATCTGAAACTAAATAGAGTTTTTGATAGCTGTGCTAAAGGTAAAAGATATTTTCTAAGGAAACTTTCTGTTGCAGTTTGCTCCAGGGATAAGAGTTACCTGAGGTAGGGTGAGGATTACCTGTAGTGACCAAGAGTCCAGAGGGTAGTGGCGGAGCAGTTAGTCGACTCAGTATGAGTGATAAAACAAACTCGATTTATTACGCTACAAACCCGTATTTATACATTGTTACGCGCACACACTAGCTGTCCACGCGCTGTTATTCTACTCATTATTGGCTAACACCTGCTGTCCATGCGCACAAGTCTAATTGTTAATTGGATGATTCTTTCCTGGATCCTTATCTTGTTGGTAACAGGAACTTCTGCCAAAGCTCATCTATCTTCAGCTTTCGGGACATTTCACAGACGTACAGCTCCCTTCATCTCCCCTCTATCTCTCAGGACATTCCACAGATGTACAGCTCC
Source organism: Forpus xanthops (assembly GCA_032466535.1). NCBI lineage: Eukaryota > Metazoa > Chordata > Aves > Psittaciformes > Psittacidae > Forpus > Forpus xanthops. The sequence goes on from JASSUY010020543.1 coordinate 17,101, forward strand.
TTTCGTTCCTCCTTTATCAGGATCCTGCAATTATTCAGTACTTTCCAACCTGCCCAAGGACAGCTTATTTACAGCTTGTTCTTAACTCTTCACTTTGCTTAGTTTCATCATGACTTTCAGTCAGGCCTAACACTTACGGTAAGTTATACCAATATATTTATGCGGCTAACATTCTTCTAATTACATGGTCTTATATATATATAAAATGTGGTGCAGCAACCTTGTAAAGACAGTTAGAAAACCAGGTCCAAGCAGCATCATTGCAGTGTGAGGTGGCAGGCTCACTCTGCAGGTGGCCAGCCTGCATCGG
>JASSUY010020545.1:0-40959 GCA_032466535.1 Forpus xanthops
TAAACATAAAATATAATTATAAAAAAAAAAAAAAAAAAAACCAAAAAACACACCAAAAAAAAAAAAAAAAACCAAAACACAGAGCTTAACAAATTTGTACCTAAATCCTGCACTACATAGAAGCCATAAAGCCACCAAAACCATACTGTGCTGATAGAACCAAAGAAGTCCTCAGGTAATACTAGAGAAGCTAAATGGCATGACATCTAGCTAAGGGAAGGTGTCTTAAACAGAAGGTTTGCTTCCAAAAAGTCACTGCTGTTACACCTCTAAATCAGTGTGTCACTGCATTCCCAGGTATCTGAACAGAGCAGCCAGACTAGGATGTGGGCAATCAGTTGCCCCGGATGCCATCCCAAAGCCAACCTGCTTCAGCAGATGTGTTGGCCAAGAAATAGAGCCTCAGCAAAAATCTTTAACAGCACTGTAAGTCCCATTTGTCTGTAAGTTTTTGGTGGCTCCCACTGGTCAGCTCAGGACTCCTACCTAATAAGCAGCAGCTGACTGTAAGACTTCCAATTGGGATCTGAATTTGCCTATGTGAATATAATACCCTCAGCCCCTCAAACCCTCTTTTTGTGTAGTCCCTTACCTGTATTTTGAAAATAGCATTATTAGCCTAAGAGAATTATTCTCTTCTCTCCTCTCTCTGCTATCCTTAGGTACAGATGAGTAAAGGAAAAGAGTCTTCTCTTCTGCTTAGAGAAAGGTCATCTCCTGGTATTGCTTATCACTTCTGCAGCCCTATGTTAGGACACACACGTTTCCCATTGCTTTGAAGTAATTTCACACCACCCTTAAACAAGTCTGTCAAATGAGTTTATCTTTTCTGTGAGACCTTTGTAATCTGGAAGTAGTCAGGATATTCTGTGTCTGACTTTCATCCTGTAAAAGAAGGAGAGCCATTCCCAGGCCAGGTCAAGCTGTTGGTCAAACTGCTTAACTGCTGGCCTTACTGCCTGTGTGTTAGACTATATAAGAGTTTAAAAGATACTTAGCACAGAAATAATTTTTCCCTAGCTCTTCTCCTCCTCAGAGAACTGGCTAAAGCAATAATAGAGTGATACTACTGATGCTTTTAATTTAATTTCCTTTCATACCATGATTAGGTAGCTCAGATGCTCCTGTTGAGTGCTGCTGAGAATTCCTCAAATAAATATACTTAATTAAATGAGCTAATTTTTACCTAATCCCAGTGTGAATCACACTTGAGCTGGGAATTAAGAGTAAAAGCTCAGCAGCTAGCTCCTCTTTCCTGGTAGCAATAGCTGAAGCAGAAGACTGAGCAAGAGGCTGCACGGTTCTGAGTTACCAGCTGAGCTTGAAGCATGACAGGTAGTAGTAGGATGTACACGGACATTTAAATTCCTGCACTGTAAGTATCTTTACTTAATACACAAATAATGCATCACAGGCAAGTGTAAACTTCCTCATTCCAATTATATTCTTCATGCCCCACAGGCACGAGTCATGGTGTAGTTTCAGCAGCAGCCAACTGCAACACAGGCATATACCTGTAAGATCCCGTTATACACGTGCTATCTGAATTAGGACACTATCCCTAGGATAATTCCCATCTAAAGCGCTGGGAATTCAGAGTCAGGATTGCCAATCTCTGTCATTTGAGAAGGAACCAAATTAAAACTCTACACTCATTTGCATTAATTAGACAGGAGGCAGAGCTGCTGGGCTGTACATCCTAACTGGGTCAAAGAAACAATCTAGATCCCCACACTCCCAGTGCCTCAGCGATGAGATTTCCTTCCAGACTGACTTTCCTCCTCTTACCTTGCCAAGACTCTGCATGGCTTTCTTTGGGTTGGTTTGAAAGTGGGATGCTCCATACCAGAGACCACAGTCTGGTGATCACATTCTGTGCTCACTGCACAGGGGAGAAATTGCTCTGCACATTTGCAGCAGCACTTCCAGAGTTCTTGCAGGGGCAAAAAAATTCAAGCTCTTTTGCTAATAACCAGAGCAGCCAGCTAGCCACAAGAGAGTAGGAACAAAGGGTGGAAAATAAGAACTGTCAAGTTTTTGAGTCAGCAAAAGCCTTTTCCAGAGCCTCTAAATGCTGAGCTGGAACAGGAAATGCCTTTTGTTCAAAGGCAATTAAAATTAAATGTGACATGGCTGAATACTGAAGACATCTCAACTCCTCCACTGACTTGCATCACCCTTTTTCCATAGACTGGATGGGCTTAGCAAACGCTATTCCAGCTGTATGTATTCCCTTTCCTATGCTAGAATTTCAGGACTGTTTTGCTAATTCAAAGTTTACAGCAGTGATCAGAGAAGAAACAGCAACAGAAAAAGCACTTCACTTCAGATTTTCCTCATCTGGCTTTAAACTGCTGCTCCTTTTATCACAGTGCTTAAGTTCAAAGGAGGCACTTAAGGAAGAACATCACATTCTTTCATTGCATGCCAAAACATCATTAGCTGGAGAAGCCTCAGAGGAGCACTGCCCCTACTTTTATTCCCTGGAACACACATGAACCCAAAGAATTCACACCATTGGCTCACTGCAGTTGTCTTTGAGCTCTACAAATGCAGACAAGGGAGGCTCAGAAGTCTAACATTTAATTATTTTTCAACCACCTGCATTTGGAAGAGCACTATTTTTTTAGTCATAAAATTTTGTGAAAGGCATTGATAAAGGTTGTTCATGTCCACAAGAGAATTCCAAATGCATTGACATCCACTTCAGAACATAGATGCCAAAAGTACAGTCTCAGCTGAAACTGTGACATCAGCAGAAAAGGAGGAATTTCTGTAAATTCAGGCAAATTATTCCTCTGTCTAAATCAAGCTATCCAAGTTTACTGATGTTACTTGTTCTTCTTTTAAAAAGCATTTAGATATTATTTAGTGTTCCTTGTTCTAATTGGTTTTTTTTTGCTCACTTTGCATGGATTTTGATAACAGAACTCTCCTTTTTCCAGCCTTCTGTGTTGCAGAGAGAGGACTGACTTGTGAACCAATGAGTAACTGACCACAGGGGCTCCTTTGCCTATCACCATGACCTGTGAAATTATGTCTACTTAGTCAAAGTGTTGGCAGTATCAGTTTTTCTCAAACACTTCCTAAGCCACAGCAATCAGATGGAGACTAATTATTAAGTGCAGTAACCAACCTCCCTCTCTATTGCTAGCAAATATTTCAATTAGGAAAAGCAATGTGAAAACCCATTAAGGTTATCCAAAGCATGTCTGATTTGGTTTCAAAAAAAAAAAAAAAAAAAAAAAAAGGCAGTTTTGGTCCTTTCTCAACAATCTGTATCATTTCAGAAGTATAATTCTGCATTAATGTGGTTAGGAACATAAAGGGTGGGACAAATCCCAATGATTGTGTGAACTAGCTGTTTGTGCTTTGAAAATACAGATGCACCCTCAACAAGTCACTCACAGCCAGCGAAGTCTCAGTAAGCACCAGACTCCTGTTCCTGCCAGCCTGCACCACAACCCATGGAGATGCCACTGGGTTGCAACACAGATACACAGACATACCCAGCAGCTTGCTTTTTGGCTGGGCACCAACCAACACCATGTCCCAACAGACCATTTGGGACCATGGATGTGTGGATCTGTGAGTGCACAGAGCTACTGATGTCCTTGTTACCCTACACTTCCAGATGGAGGACGGAGGATGGCTCCAGATGAACCAGATAGAGTCTGTCCTGCACCATGCACCAACCATGGCTTTGTGTAGAGTGCCCAATTCACTCTCTGCTACTCCAGATCATCTACCCCCAAGGTTCACCCCAAATGTTCCCAACTACAATCTGGGAAAGAAAGCAAGAAGTTAAAGAATAAAGTTGTTTTCCAGATTGAGGAATTTGGTTTGATACACTGTGTAATTTAAATGATGCATTCCTGTATAGCTTATGGTTTCTGAAATTCAAATACAATTCATTTACATGGAAACAGAAATAAAACACAGAATCAGCATACCACTGGAAAAAAGTCTGTTTGCCAGTGAGGTTGAAATGTACCTAATGTCCCAGTTACCAATATCCACTGATCACAGTGGAAACCAACCCAAGCCCAGAAGGCAGCAGTGCCAGAGATGAGACCTCCAAAATTTAGAGAATACTTGAAATACTTCTCTGAACAAGAGCTCAGATCAAAACCCAAATCAGAGCCTCAGAACTGGAGGTTTGATGGCACCTGGAAGCAGAACTGTCTGGGATCCAGTTCCATTGTGCCTCCCCAGCTTCCCCATCTTTCCCCAACCTCTTCCACCGAGTGATACAGCAACATCTCATATTTTAGAAAGGAAGCACAGATGTGTCGGGATGCAAAATCATGCAATGAGAGGACAGGCAAACTCAAGAACCACAGAGTCACAGACTGGTTTGGGTTGGAGAGGACCTTAAAGGTCATCCAGTTCCAGCCCCACTAGAGCAGCTTGCTCCAAGCCTCGTCCAGCCTGGCCTTGAACACTGCTGGGAATGGGGCAGCCACAGCTTCTCTGAGCAAACTGACAGCACTTCACCACCCTCACAGAGAAGAGCTTCCTCCCAAGAACTCATCTAAACCTCCCCTCTGTCAGTTTAAAGCAGTTCTCCCTTGTCCTGTCCCTACATACCCTTGACAAAAGTCCCTCTCCAGATTTCCTGCAGGCCATTTTTAGGTATTGGAAGACTTCTATAAAGCCTCCCCTGACCTTATCACACATCACATCACTCTGGGTGGTGACAGTGTGAGGATACACGAGGAAATGCGCACCAGCACACAGATCATTTTCCTGAAAATATACTCCTCTGTTGAGCTTATTTCTTTTACTTCTGTGTTGATAGCAGCAATAATAGTTCAAAAGGCTTACCTATTTGGGTCTGTTGTTCTTTTCCAGCCTGCAGAAGAGAAAAGAAACACATGCAGTAAGTCACTAGTGTAATTACTTAAGCTATGTGTGAGAGCTTCTAGGAAGCTAAAATAAAACTTGGTCTATATCGCAACATTGTGTACATTTCTGCTTTTTGGTTTCCAGGGAAGGCTTTTTCCTCAAACTAGCTGTTCCCACAAATATACTAACAGAGTCCATACTAAGTTGAATGTAAACAGAGCCGCTAAGAAATCCCATTTCTGAATGACCCATTCTACACACTGTGACACTGTGCCAAAGAGCGAGGTCAGTGGTGAAAGAACCGCCTCAATGCCCCTGACAGCAGTGCGGGTGCCGGGTATGCCTATTCACAGCTCTGCTCCTCTCCATGCTGGAGGAGAGAAAATTCAGCTGGATGACAGCAGAGACAGAAACAGTGGTCTCTGTTCGGGACCTGGGGGTGGCACGCAGAGGGAAATCTGACTACCGTGGGGTCCGGTCTAACCTGGGGGATGCTGTGGGGTCCAGGAGACCCAGTGGGGTTCAGCTCTGCTAAAGGGTTGCTGAGGGATCAGTCTAAAGGCTACCCGGGGTTTGCTGCCGTCCTCGCCAGAGAGGGCAAAGCGAGATGCAGAAATGCGGGAAACGGCGGAGAAGGGAAAACGCTCTGGACACGGCAGAAAGAGCTCCCGAGCCGCCTGCCCGAACTGTCACAGCTCCCGGGACCCATGTCCCATCCCCGCAAGCTGCGCTCCGCGCGAGGTCCGGGAACAACCCAGGGTGGGGGGCGGAGCAGCTCCGGCAGCTTCCCGGGGCCGCGGGCAGAGGGACGCCAGGGGCAGGGCCGGGTCCCGGAGCATGTCCCGGCACGAAGAAGGGGATCGTGGGGATCGAAGGGCCGCGAACTCCGGCACTCACCTGCCGAGCGGCAGCAGCGCGGAGCCCCAGGAGCGCGGCCGCCAGTACCCACAGAGGCGGGAGCACCATCCCGATTCCAGCCACCGCTCCACACACTCCCTGCCGCGGCCGCGCTCCTGTGGCCGCGCTACTCCGTCGTCGTCGTTGTCGTTGCCCTCCTCCTCCTCGCTCCCCCCCGCCCCGCCGCCGGGGCCGTCCCTGGGAGCACGGCTGCACCCCACTGGCGCCGGCGCCCCGGGGAGGCGGCAGCCGGGCGGGCTGGGGGCGGCGAGTCACCGCGCTGCTGTCTCCTACCGCTGCTTGTACCCTGCCTGCGCCGCGCATCTCGACCTGCCGCTCTAATAAACCCGCATCGGGCCCCGCACCGCTCCGCCCCCAGCACCGCCCCTTGTTCCGCCTGGAGAAGAGAAGGCTCCGAGGAGAGTTTAGAGCAGCTTCCAGTACCTAAAGGGGTTACAAGAAACCTGGAGAGCCTGGCTGCCCCATCCCTGGCGGTGGTCAAGGCCAAGTTGGACAGGGCTTGAAACAACCTGCTGTAGTGGAGAGCGTCCCTGCCTGTGGCATGGGAGTGGAACTGGATGAAGTTTAAAGTCCCTTCCAACTCAAACCAGGCCGGGACTCTGTATCTGCAAAAGAAAAACATTATCAGCTATGCACCACATCAGCTGCCTGGTCAGGGACACCAGCTGCCCAAACTGACAGAGACCCAAAGAGGAGCTCCCAAGCCTGTGTCACATCCCCAAGTTTCCCTATTTCCTATTAACCAAAGGCAGCACAGCAAAAGTTGTGCTTGTGTTAAGACACCCACCAAGACTCCCAATGACCACAGGCTGGTCAGAAAGCAACTTCTTCATTGTGGGGCTGGGACATCAGCACCCAATCTAATCTCTGCTACACAAAAGACAGCGTTGCCCAACCTGGATGGAAACCCACATCCACTCACATAGGCCTTTTGCGGCCAAAACCCATCAGCAACATAGAATCATAGAATCATAGACTAGTTAGGGTTGGAAAGGACCTTAAAATAATCCAGTTCCAAACCCCCTGCCATGGTCAGGAACACATCACACTAGACCATGTCTCCCAAGGCTCTGTCCAACCTGGCCATGAGCACTGCCAGGGATGGAGCATTTATTACCTCTTAAGGCAACCTGTGCCAGTGTCTCACCACTCTTACAGTAAAGAACTTATTCCAATATATAACCTGAACTTCCCATTTCAGTTTGAACCCACCATCCCTTGTCCTATCACTACAGTCCCTAATGAAGAGTCCCTCCCCAGCATCCCTATAGCCCCCCTTCAGATACTGGAAGGCAGCTATGAGGTCTCCACACAGCTTCTGCAGGCTGAACAACCCCAACTTTCTCAGCCTGTCTTCATATGGGAGGTGCACCAGCCCCTGATCATCCTCATGGCCTCCTCTGGACTTGCTCAAACAGCTCCATCTCCTCCTTATGTTGAGAACATCAGAACTGCACACAATATTCCAAGTGAGGTCTCACGAGAGCAGAGGGGCAGGATCAGCTCCCTCAATCTGCTGGTCACACTCCTTCTGATGCAGCCCAGGATACGGGTGGCTTTCTGGGCTGCAAGAGCACACTGAAGCTGGCTCATGTTCATTTTCTCATCGACCAACACCCCCAAGTTCTTCTTTCAGGTATGAACTGAACCTCTTCTCTGCCCAACCTGTAGCTGTGCCTAGGATTGCCCCAATCCAGGTGTAGGACCTTGTACTTGGCTTGACTGAACTTCATGAGATTTGCACTGGCCACCTCACAAGCATGTAAAGGTCCCTCTGGATCCCATCCCTTCTCACCAACATATCAACCAAGCCACACAGCTTGGTGTCATCAGCAAGCTTGCAGAGTGTGCATTCAACCCCATTGTCCATGTCACTGACAAGGACGTTGAACAGAACAAGTCCCAGCACTGACCCCTGAGGGACACATCTTGTTACCAACTTCCAGCTGGATATTGAGACATTGACCACAACTCTTTGCGTGCGGCCATCCAGCCAGTTCTTTATACACCAAGTGGTCCACCTATCAAATTGATATCTCTCCAACTTAGAGACAAGAATTCCATGTGGGACAGTGTCAAATGCTTTGCACAAGTCCAGGCAGATGACATCAACTGCTCTACCCCTGTCTGTCAGTTCCTTAACCCCATCACAAAAGGCCACCAAATTGGTCAGGCAGGATCTCCCCTTAGTGAAGCCATGCTGGCTGTCACCAACCACCTTGTTGTTTTTCATGTGCCTCAGCATGCCTTCCAGGACAATCCGCTCCAAGATTTTGCCAGGCACAGAGGTGAGGCTGACTGCTCTGTAGTTCCCCGGCTCATCTATTTTTCCCTTCTTGAAAATGGGGGTTATATTCCCCTTTTTCCAGTCATCAGAAACTTCACCTGACTGCCATGATTTTTCAAGAATGATGGACAGTGGCTAGCAACTTCATCTGTCAGCTCCTTCACTACCAGCGGATGGATTTCATCAGGTTTCACGGACTTGTGCATGTTCAGGTTCTTAAGATGATATAAAATGTGATCGTCTCCTTAGTAGCCCTAAGGTCTTCATTCTTACAGTCCCTGCATCTGCCTTCAAAGCCTTGGGCGGTGGAGCTACAGCACTTGCTGGTGAAGACTAGGGCAAAGAAGTCACTAAGTACCTCAGCCTTCTCCAAATCCAGAGTAGCCAGTTCTCCTGTTTCCATCTGGACAGGGCCCACATTATCCTACTTTTGTCTTCTGTAAGAAACATACTTATAAAAGCCCTTCCTGTTACTTTTGACACCCTTGGTGAACTCAATTCTAATTGGGCCGTAGCCTTGCTGACCTGATCCCTAGCTATTTGGACAATGTCCCTGTATTCTTTCCAGGCCACCTGTCCTTGCTTCCACCTTCTATAAGCTCTTGGTCCTTACATTTTCCTACAAGATGTTATGCAGTGGAGGCTGTGCAATAACAAGCTGGTAACAGATAGTACCAGAAGTATTCCCAAGGGGCACACAAGAACCTTGTCAAATACTTCCTAGGAGCCAGAGATAAATCACTCCTAATCCTTTTACTTTGGCAGTGTCCAAAGTGAGGACCCAATTTTGTCAGAGTTGGGATTCTCCCTGTTACAAAAGATGGTTCACCAGGATCCCAATGATAAATCACACTGCGCTACTGTACCTTTTGCATTACAACTCACAGTAATGCCACAACCAACCAAAGCAAGTTGCCGCTACTGTACCTTTTGCATTACAACTCACAGTAATGCCACAATCAACCAAAGCAAGTTGCTGCTGGCCTCAATCTAGCACAAAGAGGTTGTCACAATACGTGATAATAATCTTTTAAAATGAATGACAATAATCCTTTTAAGTTCAACTGCCTGGCAGAATCCATTGTATCTACACAAAGAAAAGACTGGTTCTACTAATCTCAGGTTGCCTCATAGCAGTCTTTCAGAGGAGGACATCTCCAGCCTTGATTTTCAGGAGACATCATGATCATTTCAGCCATATCAGCCTGCAAAAAGAGCAAAATAAAGCAATCTTCCTGAGAAAGTGAGAATACCTGGATATGGATCTGTTAATCCCAGTGTAAGATTATTTCAGCACATGAAATGCAGCCTGTTAGGCTCAGGATGCTGTGACTGTGTGCAGTTGCACACTGCACAAGAGCCACTTTTTGGGAAGACTAGAATGAGAAAGGTTGAGACCCTGTAAATTCTTACGCAGTGAGTTTGCAAAGCCATAGAGCCAGGCTTGTTCCACCAGAGCCACCAAACCCAGGATGCCAGCCTAAGCTTGCTTCTGTTAATTAAGACCCTGACTGGCATTACTTTGTAACACTCCACATTTACCACCCGATTTCTCCCTCATCCGGTGCACCCAACAGGTGCTAGTCACTCAATGTGCAGCTATTTCACATTTTATTTCCCTCTCTGATGTTCATAATGTGACCTCAGACCTTATTTATTGCACATTATTCAACTCCATAAATCAACACTGATTTCCTTATGGGTTTTTCCATAATCTAACATAGCTGAGTGCTTTGGAAATGATTCTTTTTTTGTGGTGAAATATGAGCCAGCACAATCTCTGGTGCTCTGTGCAGGCTAATTACAGGTAAAATTCATTATTGGATCTTTGTGTCAGGGACACTAGGTAATGGCCCGTGGTGAAACACACAAAGACAATAAAGTACCATTTGTCCGCTTTGGCTCCTCCCTAGAGAGTCCTGCTTTGTCTGCTCTCTAGAAAGTCCAGCTTTGGTTGCTACCCGTAAAGTTCTGCTTTAGAAATTCACGGAAAAGTCACAACCCTTGTAGACCTTTCTAGATATTGCTGGAGACTTCTTCCGACATGGGCTGGTCCCCTGCATCAGAATGAGTGTACAGTTTTTGTTAGTATAAAAGCCTGAACCTCATGTGATGCAAGGGGGCAGACCCTCATACCACCCAGGTCAACACTGCTTCCACAGGGTTGCCCGCTAAGGTTGATCCTGCCACCTCGCACTGCAATGAGTGCTCTCGCAGCTGGTTTCCTGATCGTTCTCACAGGGTCCTTGGGGTTGGTAAGATAACTAAACATCAGAAGTATCGTTTACTGTGTCTGTTAGTATCTCTGCATTTTCCTTTATTAATCAACTATTTGAGAGTTCTCTATTTGTGTCTTGTTTCTGTCAACCTGGCATCCTCAGACTCTGGAGCAATTTTGTCACCCAGGTGCCATGTAGAGCACTGATGAACTAGGCTGGGAAGGGAATATCTGAGTGCAGCAAGCCTAACACAAGAGACAGAAAATCCAGCTGCTGGCATCTGGCAGTGCTGTTCCTGTGATCTTAAAAACAAAAGTGTGTGTTAGGTCCTGTGTTGCTGAACTGTTCTCATTTACCTAAAAAGGCTTCTAATCATCAAGGAAACAAAGATATACCAAAGACAGACCTGGAGGCCAGGGCAGATACTTTGTTCTGTGGTCTTTGGGAATAAAGAGAGGAGGTTTGACAGAACTGTGAGAGTGCAAAACTCAGGTGTTAAAAATAGAAACCTCATCAGCTATTTCTAACACGAAACAAGACTGAGTTCCATGTTTGTAGCAAATGTAAATCAAGGTGTTCAAGTATTTGAAAGTTCAATTCAAGACGTTTTTCATGTCCAACAGCCAAGTTTGGACATGCTTTTACCAAAGAAATCATAGATTTTCTTGTATCTCAAGTACATATGTACTTACATATACCTGTACATACCATATATACATAAAAATCTGAAGTATTTGCAGCTCTAAAACTACCCTTGCAAACACGACATCACCTTGGCTTGTTCCATCTGTGGTGGTTTGGTTGGTGCACTGGAAGGGCAGCTGCAAACATTTGATGAACCTAAGGTCTGGCACAGGGCTGTATTCTAGAGTGTGAAGACTGTGGTAGTATTTGCACAGCAAGAACAATACATATGGGAATAAAACATGGCATTATCTGGTTGTAAAGGCTACGGCATGTGGTCTTGATGAAATCTCACATTCTCTCACAGTACAAGTGCCTGCAACACAAGAGAATTTCATTTAATTGGAAGAAGAATTCAAACTGAGAAACTTTAGAGAAAAATATTCCCTCTATGGAACCAAGATAAATTAACTAAAGAGGAGTTTTTGCAATACTGTTTCATGCAAGCTTTCAAATGTAATTTTTTTAAGACAATCTCCTAGCAAACTTAACTATATAATAGGAGTAATAGACAAATCACAGCCTTCACAGATTGTGTACACACACACAGTTTAACAGTCAGTTTTGCAGTGACATTTCCTGATATTTAGGAATGTTATGGGTTCAACTACCCATCATTAGGATTTACTGAATTTCTGACCTACTATGCTGTTTCTGATCCAGTACATTCTTGGCCAGTCTGCATCTGCTGACTTTTCTTAATTAGTGGCTGGTTTGGAAAGCGTTAGTTTTGACTTTCTTCCAAAACAGACATTTTCCTAAAAATCAGCTAGGGGTGCAGGCTATGGCCTGCTTGACAGGAACTGCTGCAACAGTGGGACCCGGAGGACACCTTTAAAGAAAGATAAGGCAGGCTTGGGCAGAGAAAGGTATGGGATAGTACAGATAAGGGAAGTACACATTAGTTAACTTTCTTTGACACCTCCACAAAGTGAAGAACACATCCTTTGCTTGGGCTTTTCTTTTTTAAATCTCTTTTAACCTTGATCATTAAACCTCCAGTTTGTTACTTACTTCCAGATACCACATCTGCTGCAATTTGGCTTTGGTTTCCTTTAATGTTTCTCTTCCTTGATGGAACATGCTCTCATTTCTGTGTAAGCAAAGGGCAGATCCTCTTCCATGAGGCAGGGAGACTGGAGACCCAGATCGTGTTCCTGTGGAATCACAGTATGTCTACATGACTGACTTGGGTTTCCAGCCTGACACCTGCTAGCTTCATGAAGGGGAGAAATATTTTTTTCCCCAAGTCATTAGGGGTGCAGGAGGCCTACAGTGCATTCATTAAACCCACAGCAATATAAACCAGTTCCTTAGCACAGGATGCAGCTGAAGAGAACACCCTCATTTTCGAACTTTGTTCTTATTTGCATTTCAGTGATGGCCCAGGTCCCATTCATGATTCATCCACTGAAGCCTATTGTAGCAGCATTGTGAGAATGCACAATAAAAAGGCCATGCATAAAGACCTTTCAGTTGAAGGGCTGAAAAATTCAAACAAAACCAAGCCAAACCAAAAAAAAAAAAAAGACCACAAAACACCAAACCTACCAAAACCATCCAAACCTCACAGCCTGGATATAGAAGAACCAAATCTTAAAGGAAACCTATCCTCTCTTGCATACTCGAATGGCCAGTGATACAACCATCCTCATGCAGCAAGGCCTTGGCTGCAGCCTAAGGGCAATCTGATCCATCACCACTGCAGGTAATGGAGGTGCCACAAGCGCCCCAGACCTTCTCACTGCTGCCATTCAGGTGTAGAACATTACCCCTGCAACCCAAAAGCCCACCTCTTCTTTAGCTTCACATTATGATAGCTTGATTCATGCAGTCCAAAGCTGCCCAAGCCTTTTTGCTGAGGTAACACCTTTAAAATTCTACACACCCAATGATTTCTGTCACTTGATTTCCAAAACTGTTCAAGAAGCTTTTTTTTAGTATTACCCTTCTTGTATAAGAAAGGGATTTCAGTACTAAGGTGTCAGACACAAACTGCCAGACAGCACGTGAAACGTGAGCACTCTATAAATGAAAATAGCTATAGTCTCTCCTTCACAGTGCACTAAAACTGGGAATATTAAACCACACAGCCATATTTAATTGTTTTAAAGACACTATTAATCTAGCAGGTTGCTAAATGAAGAAACATAGTAGACCTATTATTTTTAACAAAGCAGTGTGAGATTTGTGGTCAAGATTTAACCATGGGAGAGAAAAATGTGAGACATGAAAATTACAGTTGTAAAATATGTTATGAAAAATAAGAAGTAATGGAAAGAGGCTGTGTTTGTGACAGTTGTATAATAGATACATCCCATATATATCCCATATTTTAAGGTGGTTAATTTTGAAAATATATGTGCCAAATAAAATGCAATTAAAACCACCTTGAATCCTCAAAAGAAATGAATAAACAAATACCCATAAATCATTCTAAAAATAAGATCCAGTAAGTCCAAGCTTTTAATGGCTTGTGGTACTGATACAGAAATAAGTGGTTTCTGTGTTGCAAGAGGTTTCTGGAACTGCTGAGACAGCGATCCTGATGCGCTGTATGGATTCCCAAATTATACCTGTGTGCTGGAGGCACGGAACTGTGGTGAGATATACATAGTGATTTTTGCTAGCCTTTTCCTGCAAGCAAAAATTCCCAATTTACACTTTTATACATCCACCCATCTGGTCAGCGGGGATTTGTGCCATCTTCTTGTACATACAGCAGCTGGATGATGTACACTTTGAGATAACAGCTCAGCACTTGCTGGATCAATGCACAGGAAGGGTTGCTCACACCCTCTATAATTTTTCCACTGATAAGAGAAAGAGCAATTATTATCTTCTGGGAATCCTCACTCAAAGCTCTGAAACAGCTGAATTGTCAGGGAATTTTTACTTTCAATTTCCCCTTTTAGATGCCATTGATTAGGCAAAGCAGTATCTTCCCCTGTGAACCACTCAATCCCAGGACTCAAGAATGGCAGAATATGTTTCCCAGTTCTCTTTGAAGGAGAAATCTCCCAGTAATGCTAACTGGGAGAGTTGCTGTGACTCGAAGGACCACAGTTCTTTTCACACCATTTATTGCAAGCTCAAGTGTGACAGCGTGTTTGAATTTCTGGCATGGTCAAAATAAACCTTTCTGTTAGGTCAGCCAACTGGGCCTGTGGAACTGGATTTCAGTAATTCCCAGGGCTTCAGAACCAATGAATGGCATAAGTAAGGGAAGTACAACAAATATTGCAGCATTGCTGATGTCCGAAAGTAACTGTTTAGGCATGGACTTTTACCACTTCTGTAGCCAAGTATTGCCCAACAAGACATCTGTGAATACACCGGAACACCAGGGTTCTTCCGCAGAGGTCATCAGTCACATTTTGCAAAGACAGCACTTAGAACAATTACAGGAAAGAACGGGGAATTAATTATTGGTATATAAGCAGGTATAAGCTAAACTCGGGGTTTACAAGACACAGAGATACAAAGAGACCATAAAGCCTTCTCATAAAGGCTGTGCCCCCATGAAGCAGCTTGATATGTAGTAACCCATAAAGCTGCAGGTTAAAGAAAATACAGTCTGAAGCTAATCAGCATCTTACCCTGTTGCATGTAGACCTCCCGCTGGCTTCCCCAGCTTGACACTTCTCCTTTGTAACTTCTTAAGAAGTGCTTTGGTTTAGTCACACACTTAGAGAAGTTCTTGGGGAGGTGTATGACTTCAGAGAGAAATGAACATTTTTTTTCCCAGTATTATGACTCCTTTTCTGCCATTGATGCAAGCAAAAAAGAAGAGCTTCCATAAGGAGTGGGGATGTTGCATACTGAAGCCTTCCTTCCCTTACCTCTCCAACAGAATGAAAATCAGCTACACTAACTTGAGTCCCTATAAACCAGGGAAGACAAAAGCTTCACCACAGAAATGAAATATAGGATGTAAAATCAATAATGTTCCTTAGGCAAGCTAGTACAAAAGTCTGGTTCCGCTCCAGATTGTGGCTGCCACTCCAACAGGCTATTTATAATGTTATCTTGTTACTGCACAAAATAACCTCAAATCAATCATGTCAGTAGTTTTTGTCACTTCAGTTTCCTTCAGTGTATTTCAAAGGACATTCCACGTCACAATAACAGAAAACACAGCTTGAGGGTGGTTGCCAGCAGGCCATTCTGTAAGCATTTTAATGATGACTCCAGTTAGAACGCCAGAGGCACCATTACTCCTTTAAGCTACTGGTGGCTCCAAGGCCACATTAACCAGGACCATAGGAAGCTGCAGGCTGTATCCCATTCCGTACTTATCAGCCTTGCATTACATTATGTCAGTACCAATAAAGAAAATGAGAGTAATTCAATCTCCAAGTCAGTTTTAACCCTTCTATTGAATGCCTCCACAGTTAGGATGGGCAACGCTAATTTAAGGAAGGAAAAAGCCCACCCTTCTCTGGGGTATTACATGTCACAAATAAATGTACCAGAGCTACAGTACAAAGTGCTTTTGGTAAATCTAATGGGTACTGACCCATTCAAAGGGATTCACATAGGACAACACTGCCTGCATCTTGCATGTGTTGCAAATATGCACCTACATAATTACTTCTTTCTTAACTCTTCAAATTGACAGAAGACAATATTAAGCCTCTACTTTTAGTATGGACCAGATGTGACTAAATTGGGAATAGGTAATTTTTTATTTGGAAAACCTCACTTGGAGGCTTGTAACACTGCTGGCACTGTTATTACTACAGATACTTGGATAAGACTGCTCAAATTCAGAGAAATAAGATGTTAGCTTTATTCACCAACAGTTCTTTCTGAAACTTGTTGAATACTTTTGGAATTGTAATTATTTAGGTATGGAATGAGTGTTTGTACCTACTGCCTACAGAAACCTTAATGGTCTATTTGTAGTAGTATCAGGCCTTAAGCCAGATGTACTAGCTACACTGTTGGTTGAATTTTGGGATTTCCATCCCTAGCCCTTACATAGATGGGCTTGTAACAAGAAAATAAATTGCTAGTTGTGGCATCATTGTTGCTTTTGTGCCTGCTTAACTTAGACCAGATGGTGAAGTCACAGCCTAACTCTATCACTATCAATCAGCTGCATTTTGCCTAAATAGAGAGTTGCATGCAGAAACCCATATCTCTCCCCCTGGTGCATGTTCTGCGCTGCACACTCATTGAAAGGCACATGGAAGGCTACCATAGACTGGATTTTCAAAGTTGAAAGAGGTTTGACCTAAGGCTCATTTAAGTGTCATACTCAGTTAGCATTCAGGCCATCAGGATGGATGGGGAGACACAGCTTTTTTATGCCCTCCTGCAAATCCCAGCCAGGAGCTTCCATCTACATGGATCATTGTGATTTACATGCTTCATGAAGAAGTATAAAAGCAGGCAAGTACTACCACTCTGCCTTGAATTTGCTGGGACAATTCCAAATACTTCCATTTCCAGAAGGAATTAAAAGTGGTGCTTTGTCTCTGAAAAGCAGCTTAAGCTAAAATCCTGATACCACTTGCTGCTCTCACATGGGGTTATGGTCATTAAATATTTAAGCCAAAAGAACAGTAAACTGAGATGAGAGAGCAGCAATGCTTAGCAGATAAAACTGCTAGTCCAGACTTCTCTCTCTCTGTGGATACACCTGCTTTAAGAGAACAGCATAACCATAAGGGACAACTCCAAATACTGTTTAAAACCCAGAAGCTTAAATGAAAATGAGAACTGAGCTTCTGACCTTACCTAGGGTCATCTTACCACGTCAAGGCTGGGGTTATTTCCAGGGCAGCATGTGAGAGCTTTCACTGCAGCTGCTTGAATAGTACTTTGCCTGTGGATTAATGGATGACTTAGGCTTCTCTTTCTTACCAGCCTTTACAATTCAGAGGAACACACACAGGATTTCTTCTGAAACAGCTGAAGTAAAAAGACAAAAGTAAGCTAACCTCCTGACCTGTAAAATAACCTTGTGCAAAACCCCATTCAATGTAGCTGCTTGCTGTTTCTGGGAAAAGGAAAAGAAGGGGTTTGCAAGAGGAAACAATAATTTCTGTACTGTTTAACAGGGGAAACTACCACAGCAATTTATTTCTGATGTATTTACTTAGCATAGGGAGTAAATCCAATACGGACCAAGTGGTGATAGAGCGCGTCATGGGGAAGGACTGAACAGATTAAAAGCAAAGGACTTCCACTGCTTTTACTGGCATTTAAGCCAAGGAAATGCTCAATTGAGATGGGAATGCAGTTTTTCAGAAGATAAACCTCTTCATTCATCACTGGCCTTCTGCTTTCAAACTTCTAGCCAATGAATACTTTTTCATCTGGAATTCCAAGCATATACAAGCTCAAGGGAAGGTGAGGTCTGCTCTGGGTTCCTAGGAAGAGCACAGCTCTCTAAAAAACTTAAATTTTCAAAACTCACGTCTGTTGAGAGATGTCACAAAACCCTATTCACTGACCCGGTGATGGTGATGTGATTCAACATGCAGCCAGACACAGAAAGCAGCAACTTGAGAATAGCTCAACACATCAGCCCAAACATCCATCTAACCCAGTACCTTCCTCTGCTAGTGGCCAATAGCCATGATTTAAAAGGATGATTTAAAAAACAAAGCCAATGTCTATTGAGAATGCTTTCCCAGCTGCCAGGCTGAGGAAGGGCAGGGTAGTGGGAAGAAGAGTAGTGATTTCTAAAACATTTGTGATTTGCTGCAACATCCCATCAGCCCATCAGCAAGAATATCTACTCTGGTGGCAGTGGCAGCCAGGAGCTCACGTGTGAAGCACAGTCCCTAGCTTAGAATCCAGTACTTCGCTCAACTTCTAGGCAGCTTTTAACAAAAGAAGGAGCACCAAGTTCCAACCCCATGCACCAAAGAGGAGGGAAGAAAAGAGAGACCTGCATGTGACTGCAATATGAACGGATGTGTTCAGCTTAAGTATGTGAACCCCAGTGAACTTAAAGGAGGCTATGATGCAAGTTTCTGTTTGGTGTATGATAGTTTGTCATCATTCTCCAGAGCTATGCTATTGCAAGCTGGTATTTTCTCTCTTGCATGTTCACCCAGGAATCCCCAGGACAGCTCAGTGTTCTTATCTGCATTTAAAAAAAGGATTAGAAGACTAAATAGATATTATTTTAGGTCTGTCCTGGATTGATTTCATTTACATCCCAATCTGTTTGTAACAAGGTGCAGTATGATATCTGAAAATCCCCATCAAGTTAGTAGTAACACACAGGTATGCTTATATACCTACATGAAAAAATATTAAAAAATATGTATAAACAGAGACTCAAATCTTATATGTTCTGCAAATGAAATCGCAGGACATTGGGCAATTTTTAACCAGCACACCAGTGTCACCTCCTGCCAGGGGCTTACCCATTAAGCTTATCACTTAATAGGCTTTATCTGTGTTTCTTCCTAGCAGTTTCATTTAAGTTCAGTTTAAATTCATAGAGCTACTACAATAACTAGAAATGAGAGATCTCACTTTCAAACATAGCTCTAGCCCCAGATGTTTGCTGCTTTCTAATGTTCTCATTTCCCCACTCTGCTGAGAAAAGCAGGAGAGAAGAATGGGAAGAAATGCAACTGCCTGAGCAGTGGAAGTCATCAACTCTGACTTCCTGCAGGTTGCTGTCACATCTGCTTGTGAGTACTGACAGCAGCTTGCCCTTTGAGTGGAAAAGACTCTTTCTCAAGTCTCAAGTTGTGCACAGTTGTGTACTTTCTCAAGTCTCAAGTTGTGCTTCCTTTGTAGGAACTCTAACACCTGTGTGGATTTCTCAGCTTTCAGCAAAGGAACAACAATGAGATCGTAGGGGCCCAAGCGTTGTCCTGGTTTCAATGGACTTCAAGTAATAATGAAGCAAGTGTGATTAAAGCATATTCCTTACTTTACAGTTTCCAACATTAATCTGAAACCTTAGCTTTCCCAGTGTCTACCTTCAGCCTCCTGTTCAGTGTTGACTTCAGGACAAATGACAAGAGAAGGCCTAAAACTCAAGTACAGCATTCAGCCTCAGATGAATGTTCATCACCTAAGGGAAAGTTCATCATCTAATGGACTTCAAGACAAATTTAAACCATCAGTAACTGCTAGCACCCATTCGTTTTGCTCATGGCTACCACCACGCACCCAGCCTTCCCTTGTTAGATCCACCGCAAAGGTACAATGTCCTTTATTAAAAACCCCAAATAATTAGAATTTGCAAACTTGGATTCTTATTAGCAAAGAACTGCAAGTTGAAGAAAACATGTATGTAAAATCTTACAGGAACAAAAGGGCTTAGCCAACCACTATTCAATATAAAGCGCCTTAGGAAAGTTCTCATCTAATGATTCCTCTTGAGTGCCATGCAGCATGAAACATAATCCATTTTCTATTCAATTACTTGCTATTTGCTCCCTTGCTGCTTTGTTGGAAGAGACACTTGATATCACAGTCTTTTCATGGGCTTCATTCTAAGTTCAACTGGAACTTGGAATTCAGCACAGGAGAAAGAGGGAATTCAATACACCAGGCAAAGTAAAAGTGCCAGCTCACAGCTCACTGAGTCCATGTTCAGAACAGAGGAAATACTGCTGCAGTGAACAAATGCTTAGGATCTCTCAACAGTTTCCTTCATTTAGAGGAGTAGCTTTTATCTTGGCTGTGTTTCCATTCATTCAATTGAAATAAGACTAACCTATGAACATGGAGGGGGACACAAAGGTTTAGGAACAAATACAAATTACAGACTTATACACAGTTACTGGCAAAAAAAAAAAAATATAACAAAAATTTGAGATATTGTTCCAATATTTTCCCAGACATTTTAGCTAGAAGTGGAAACACTCCCTTAATTCTGCCAGCACCAGGACATCAGGTGATCCTCTTCACTTATCATTACACAAACCATCAGTCAAATCAGAGCTCCTCAGTCTGATTCTTCCTATGTAACAGCATCAGAGCAAACTGTTGAATGAGATTGGGTTCAAGATTAGCTAAACAGGGGCACTTCAAAAAAAGACAAGAGGTAACGCAAGAAAGGAGCAAGGAGCTAAGGGGACACAGCCAGCCAGGTATGGGAAGGAGAAAGCACGGAACAGATAAATATTTCATTTCACTTGTCAGGAGGCAAGGTTAGATTCTTGCTCAGCCAGGCAAAGCAAGAGAAGTCACCACCTCTGTGGGATAGAGCCCTCCTACCTGATACATCTTCTCTGCCTCAGAGCAATGATCTGCACTGGAAAAATGACAGGAGAAGTTGCTCTAAAAATTTGCGTGTACCAAAGAACAAATCAAGTGCCTTTCAGTCATCCCCAGTATGGGCAAGTGACACAGGATATGGTGTTTCTAAACAGACTCAGAAGAAATACAGACATAAACCTTCAGTTTTCCTTTATAAAAATCAAAATACTTTCTGAATTTTAGCTTCATATTTTACAACCTGGATATTTATACCTTGTAGGTGGAAAGCCTAAAATGTAATACATAGAATACAAAAAAACAACTGGAAATTTCATCACTTTCTGATCATTCTGAATACTTTTTGTCTTGTTTCTCAAATTCTTTGGGGCTGGCAATTGCATCTTCTTTTACCTTTTACTGTACATTAAATCCTTATAATAAAAACTGCAGGATTTTATCCATTTTTTCTTTACAACTATGTATTTCATATCATTTAAACAGCAAAACATCATCTCAGGTCACTGAAAAGGTTTTCAAGCATTAGACCAGGTTTATAGAAAAGCTTTCCTAAGCTGAGACTATAATGAAATATGAATGAAGTATATACAGTCTGTGGTTTAATTGTATTTTGTGTAGCTCTAACTACTACCAACAAGTGGTTCAGGATAGCATTTCATTTCACATAAAGTAGATTCTGTAAAGATACGAAGAGGTAAAGGTTTAAAAAACTTCTTACAAGCAGACAACCTTGCGACTGCACATACAGCTTCCTCAGCCAACCCAGGTACAGCAAATTGAAACCGTGAATGGCTGGCTGATACAACTTGTGCTAGTGTAAAAAGATGGTGCATGTGCAACTTGACATACGCCCATGCAAAATGTGATATCTGTTCAGTTGAATGCTGGAAATACAAGAAGTAAACATTTTTCTTGTTACCTTAGATGCTGGCTCTTGAGAAGATTGCCCAAATGCTATTTAGAGCTGCTTATCTCCAAAAGAAGCGGATGCCTTAATGTTTCAGCTTTTCTATACCACCCGGTCTCTACACTCAGAAGCTCTTGCTGTAACATAGCTATGCCAAGGCATGTGACAATGATTTTAAAGTCAGCTTCCTTGGTTGCCTTTGCCAGAAGTGAGCTGTCCCTCTCTGATAAGGAGCAAAGTGGAAAGCAATAAATATGAACTCCTTCAGACCACCCCAGCAAGTGCTGCTAGAGGTCAGGAATTACAGCCCAGAAGGCCTTCTTTTACTGTCTGGTGTTACATATGTGAACTGATTTAGTGGTTTTTCTGTATTGCCTACCAAGTCACCTTTGTATATTTGTCACATTACTGTAAGAAACACCAGCACAACTCTGTATGTGTGCCAACATGGTGATCCCCATCACAATCAGCAGGCAGGTCTCAAGGGTACCCAAGGGCCATTCAAAACCTTCAGAACACTCAAATGACGCTGCTGCACTTGTCACTAGGGATGGTGTAGCTGTTGTGATTGGATCTGGAGTAGCTGCACCGTCTGCTGCAGTTGGAGTTGGAGTAGCTGCTGTACTTATTGCTGAGGTTGATGTAGCTGCTGTGCTTGGGGTTGCTGTAGCTGCTGTGCTTGGAGTTGGAGTAGCTGCTTTATCTGCTGTAGTCAGACTTTGAGTAGCTGCTGTACTTGTCACTAGGGTGTGTAGGAATGTCTCCCTCACAGGCTGATCACCTGAGGAGGAGAAAAAAGATGTGTAATTGCTATACACTTCTATTATATATCGCACAAAATATGGAGGTAGTGACCACACTGGGAACACAAGCCAGATCAGTTTCATGATCAATGAGTCTATTGCATTACAAGTCATTACCATAAAGTACAGTGAAACAAGAACCTTAGCCCAAGCCCCCCAGCTAATAAACACTAAAACAGCAAATACTGGCTGTAAGTAAGGTACAACATGCTGAAATCCTGAGATCAAGAGCAACAACTTTGAGAGCCAATAAATCAGCGTTGTGACGAGTGACTATTAATCTGAAACAATGAATACTTATCACAAATACGATTAGACACACTTTGTTCAGATCTGTTGTTATCTCAACCTTTTGTGCCCCATGTTGGGTGCCATGAAGAACTGCCATGGTTTAAGCCCAGACATAACTCAGAACCATGCAGCCACTTATTCTGACCACACCTTCCTCTTCCTGCTCCCAGAGGGATGGGGAGGAGAATCAAAAGAATGTAACTCTCATGGACTGAGATAAGAATAATCCAGTAACTAAGGTATAACACAAAACCACTGCTGCTACCACCAATAATAATAATAATAATAGAGGAAATAACAAAGGAAAACAATAAAACCGCTCACCATCAGCTGATACCCAGCCCGACCAAAGCAGTGACACAACCCTTCTGAGTAACTGCCCCAGTTTATATAGCGGGCATAACATGCTGTGGTATGGAATGCCTCTTTGGTTAGTTTGTGTCAGATATTCTGTCTCTGCTTCCTTTCAGCTTTCCCTCCTCCCTGGCAGATCATGAAACTCAGAAAGCCCTTGGTCAAAGTAAATCTTACAGAGCAGCAACTGAAAACATCAATGTTATCAGCACTGTTCCCAGGCCAAAAGTCGACAACACAGCACTGCACTGGCTACTCAAGAATAAAAATGACTGCTACTGCTGAACCCAAGACACATGTTCTGTCTCCACCTGCATTTCACATAGTTGATCTATTCAGCTGCAGCAATCACTCTGCTGCCAGTCCAAACCCAAAAGATATGAGGCTATGGTTTGGCTTCAATGTAAGTGGTGAACATTAAAAAAACCTAACCCTGTGACAGTGTGTAGAAACACTATCCCTTCATCTAGCCACAGGAGAAAAACCAAGAAACTAGCACTGAAAATATCCTGAAATATTCTGGACTGACAACTGCATTTTTCCAACAAAGTATTTGTATTTTTGCCCCAAAAAGTCACTAAAATGGTTGAAGGGTAAGTGACAGCTACCTAGTTGTTGGAAGCGAAGTTGAGTGCGCTTGGTGGGCCTAGACCAAGGACCCCAGCAGGCATCATGAGGCTGGTAACTTCCCTGGATTTGGACTTGACTTTTGATTGCTGTTAAGTGCTGACAGCATCATGTTTTATTCTTGTTTTTATTTGTACTTTAATATCATTCACAGCCCTTCTCTAGCCCCAGCCCAGCATCCTCACATTTTTTCTCTCTAAACTCTCACTGATGTGATCCATCTGCACCTCTCTTTGCATCCAGCTGGCCTGAGAACTGCAACTGCCCACTCTGTGTGAGTCAGCAATTCATCGGTTATGTACTGTGCTACTGCAGATTCCTCTTCCAAATATCCATGTAGTGATTGAGGTTAATTCCACTCTACCTATTCTAAAACATTCCTGGTTTTTCTACAATGATACAGGTGAAGGAGAGATCCTCAGTGAGGCACACCAGTGTAGTTCCTTAGGAGACAACTTGCTACCAGGTGAGTATCTGACTGCACCAAGGGGTAGTATACCAAAGGGTAACCAGTCTGCTGCACCCTAAAATGAATGATGCTGCTGCTACAAGGAGAGACAAAAGGAAAAGCACCAAATGAAAAGAAGCATGGCAGGAAAGATGACTTCTTAGAGAGTTAAAGGTAGAGCCCATGCTAACACTTCTGGAAAATCTTCTGCTTATGGTAGAACACCTTATTAAAAGACATCATTCTTGGACTTACTGGTAAGATGAGCAAACAAATCTCTTTTTAAAGCAAGTAGCTTTTCCAACAGTCAGAACACAACCCAATGTGTGCTCTTCTGAAACTATTACAGCAGAAGCCTAGGCCTCTCCTGCTCCTGCAGCTTCACATTTTGCCCATCATCTGCCACTATAGGAAAAAGGAATTTGTTTGGATTTTTAATAAAAACACAGACTTACAGACTTGCAAAAGTCCTCTTAAATGAATACTTACTTGGTCTAGGAATATATTTTACAATGACAATATTAATATCTAGAAAAATATTTTTCCAGTATCTCCCAGTGACTGGAAAACTTCAAAACAAATGTACTGAAGCCCCAGAGTGCCAGCAGTTGCCTAAGATAATGATTTTTGCCTTCAACAGCTTCTAAGGAATAAACTCACTTCTGCTCATTATTTTGGATCAGAGAAGTCTCTGTCTCCCATTAAGGGTGGCTGTTATTACATTCCTATTCATCTCTTTCCATACACCACTGCCAACATGAATCCTTCATTCCTTTTCCCAGTCCTCTTTTCCACTGTATTTCATATTCATGTGGGCTCTTGCTTGGGCATTAAACCTGGACACAATACAAACACATAGAATTGTTTTCTAGATATTCTTTTCCTCTTTTGAAATTGGAGTTATTAAAGCAGATGAATATCATGAAGAAAAAGTGTCCTAAAAGAAAATCTGCAACATCAGCCTCACTGGCAAAGAAGGTCTAAAAATGTCATATATGTGGAAAAAGGTTGAGTTCAAGCATTATCTTTTTAGCCTCCAAAATCAGACATCAGTAGGACACAAATCTGTTATAACACTAGGCCTGTGTTGCTCACAGAGCTGCGATTTCATTATAAACTCACATATAGCACAACTGATGAGCCCAGGTTTCCTGTAGTTGTGATTCCTGTGTTTATCTTCCAGCCTATGGCTGCACCTCGTGGATAAGGAGTAGGCTTGAAGGGGAACACTACACTGAAATCTTCCTGCAGCCCTACTTTTTATATATGTATATATAAATTTTACTTACAGATTTAACCTCTTCTCTGAGCAACAGAACAACCTTCTTTAAGGAAAATGCTGAACGAAAAATGGTGTGATTGCCTAATGTAGATGCAGACACAGGTTTTAGAAGGCCTCTATCTCAATTCAGGAGCACACTTCTGATTTTAAAGATATTTTAGTATTTAGTAGTATCCCTCTGTATGCCCTGACTGTACAGTGTAGTTTACAATGGGAATGCAGAAAACTATGATCTTGGTTTACTAAATCAAATTGATTAATCTCCATTGCAAGAATTAGAATGAGAAGTCTCCTTTTCCTCCAAAATCATCAAGAAAATAGCTGAATTACTAGTCAGCTTTAAAGAAATCTATCAATTGGGATCTTTTGCTTTCAAATGCTTAGGGGAAGAGCTCAGGAATTAGCTGAAAAATGAGCTGGAGTGTCTGTTACCTGGTGAGGCATGTGTTGCTTTTCTCCTGAACAGTTGCGTTTTGTCCATGTAGCTGAATAATAGATAACAGAAACCACTGTCCACTTTATTTGGCTGTTCACTGCTGGAAGAGAAGACTGATGAAGAAGAGTGACTCTACATGTCTACCTCTTGTACTCCACAAATGGGATGATACCCATGACTTTGCTTTCCCTCACATTTCTGCTGTATTTAGCACCAAACAATCATTTTCACAAAATCTGCGCATCAGGTTCTGTTGGTACAAGACAAGAACAACTGCTTTTATGCACTATGTGCGTGGGTTTAGGACTTCTTGCATTACCATAGCAGTGCAATGAGGCCAGATCTTGCTTATGAATAAAACCAAGAGCCATAAGGAATTCAAGAACTGAAGTCAAAGGCTTAAAGAAGTTGGGAGACATGCACTTTCTCATTACCTTTCTGAAGGTTTGTCCTGATGTTTTTTTCCTTCCAGGAAGAATACATAGTACTTTTAGCAGACAAACTGAAGATGTAGTTTATCTCACTTAGAAAACCCCAAGCACCACCACCAGTGGAAGCCTCCTAATAGAATGATGCTCTGAAGATTTCTTCCTGGTTTTCCCCCTTGATTCTGAAATCCTGACTGGAGTTACTTCTCCAGATAGCAAAGCCAAGCCACACTCAGTTTTGCCAGCTCCAATCTATCCAATAAGCTCACTTTTCCATGGGAGAAATCAAGGCCTTTTAAGAGAGAAAACAGTTTAATTTTTTTACTGCACACACATGCACAACCTATCAATAACCTTAACAAAATCAAAGATGCTCCCTCACATGCATTGCTTACATGAAATGTCTGGTCTCAGTTCTCCCAGACAGCCATCAATTTCAGGGCAACAGCCTGAATTTGACCAGGAAATGAACTTAGGATCCAAGACTGAGGTTTTTATTTCTGTTTCTGAGCTGTTTAAACAAATTAAAATGCTTCTTTTTTTTTTGGCGCCACGATGTGCTTTCCCATTCTTTCCCCATCATTGACATAGAAATGGTAGTTGCTTCCAGGTCCTGAAGAGAAGAAGAAAAATGCCCTTTGGTCATTCATCTAGTGCTCTATGTGCAGGTTTGGTTTTCCCATTGGGGATTTTATCCAGTCCCAGGCATGTGCTATCTCAGCAGGCCACCACAGCCTAGACAGAAACACCAGTTCTTTACTACCTCACTATTGATGTTGGCTGTCAAGCTACCGTGAAACCAGCTTCCCAGGAAAGTCTAATATTTGAACTTTTTGCTCTTACTTCATTAGACAGCAGGAAATGAAGGTTAGCTTTGCAAGAAAAGACTGAGCTAAAACCTCGATGGGGGCTGGGGAATGCTACAATGAACCAGATCTAAATGAAGATTCTCAAACAATGTCTACCTCTTACCATGTTCTGGTAAAGGACTAAGATTCTTTGCATGTTTCTATGCTTCTATGGCTCTATGACTCCCCAACACATAAAAGCTCCAAGACAAAAAGGAGGCAATTAACTCACGTTAATCAGAAATTTACTTTAGCATATTAAAGATCTATGATCACATCTAAGTGAAATGATATACGATTATTCAGCCTCATGAGCACTGTGGCTGCAGCTCCTGGCCAAGACTATGCCTCTCACATGCAAGGTACCGATTTAAACATATGACAAGAGACAATCCCTCAAAATTGACTGGTAAAACACATGAAAAGAATGAAACTGGAATTAGATGTACACAGAATTAAAGAATTTCAGCCAGGGTCAAGTAGTTTACATAGGAGCCCAAATCACACTCTATGTCTGCCTGTTTTTCCAACTCCTCTTCCTCAAGAAAGGTGTCTTGTCAGTAGGGAAAACTAACACTTGATGCTTTTTTCATTTTTTTGAGAACAGTTACTGAAAGCTCATGTAGAGAGGCCACTTAATAAAAGCAAATTACCTCCAGGTCAAGTTACATTTCCAGAAACTCACAGGCAGCTCATTCTCTGCAACTACTGACAAAGGACTGACAGTGCAGGTCTCAGGGAGAACTGAGGACATCAACAGTAGAAGCAGCACTTCTATGGCTGACATTTCATATACACGCAGCATCACACCATCTGAAGGAAAGTGACCCCTAATGGATCACACCAAGTGCTGAAGTAATGTGATGCCCACACAAACTCACAGTGAAGGCATCGTGAACACATTTTTGCTCCTCCTGAAAGCAGAGCTCCAAACCATGAGCAATGGCAAGAGGGCAATTCTGTGGGGGATCATCACTGTAAAGTTCTGGAGAGAAAAACAGCCGCTCTTCCCTACTGAAATGACTTGACTTAAAAAAGGTAGCTGTACTCGGCGTCTTTGGGGTGTTGCACGACAGGGAGTTGTGGCTGCCCCATCCCTGGCAGTGCTCAAGGCCAGGTTGGACAGGGCTTGGAGCAACCTATTCTAGTGAAAGGCACCCCTGTTCATGGTGGGGGACTGGAACTGGGTAATCTTTAAGGCCCTTTCCAACACAAACCAGTCTATGATAAAGGGATAACTACACTTTCAAAAGGCCTTTTGAATCCCTTGACAGATTGCAGCTCTGTTACCGTGCTCCCCTGCTCTGCCTAGACATCCCACTACAATTAATGGGATGAAACACATACACAGGGTGACTAAACCGCCAAAACCAGAGGAAATTCTGCTCTAAAATCAACAATTTGATTGCTCATACTAAAAAATCCAGACATTACTCTCAGATCTGATCCCCGCTTGTGTATACCATCTTTCTGTTACTGTTTCAACTGTGGTTTACTACTTGGAACTGGGAAGTGGCTCGTTCCAAAGAATGTAGTCTTAAATGAAGGCTCTGCATTTTAACTGAATGCTTCTGTTTAGAAAGCAAAGCTTCAGCAAATAAGGCTCACATAATGGAGAATCATTTATCAAATGGCCACATTGATTAGACTGCAGCAGGAAGGAACAGCACAGCTGAAAATATTCCCAACACAGAGTAAATACAAATCATCCTTGGTTTTTTTGACATTGTGGTTTGGTCCTGGAGCCAGCTAATAAACCCAAGGGCTGGGAAAGCATTATCCAAACCCTGACCCTAGTTAGATGTAATTGTTGTAACAATACAAATTGGAAAGAGATTTAATTTAAAATAGCTTCGCATAAGATAGAAATTCCTAGTTTGTAAAGTATTTATAAGGAATGGACTTTGCTTTCTCAAAGGCATTGTAATTATCAGCTTCAAGCAGCTTCTTCATGGAAAGATGATGCTATTTAACTTACTTGGCATCATGCTACACTCAAACACAGTAATCTAAAGACATTATGGCAGGGCATGTTTGCTCTTTCCCATATTTCTGTACATCACTTGATTCAATCCCTCCAAGAAACTACCATTTTTTAGGACAGAATTTCCAGTATGAGATGTAATTGAAGAAATCCCTCCATCAACTCGTTATGGTTTAACAAATACATAGCTTCTGTAGAGAACAGTAGTTACAGAAAATGCAACAGACCTTGGCTTGGCTTTTCTAGCTAGCTTTATCGTGCCAAAATTTTGTAAAGCAACTATACTAGTAAAAAGGGACTTGCTCAAAGACTTTATAAAAGCCACTTAAATAAAGCTCAACTTGAAACGCTTAAAACTGAATTCTGATCTCACTGACACAATTTCACATCACTTTAACTCCATTAAATTTGGGACAATTGTTCCGTTGGTATGAAGAGATTGCACCGACCTTTTTATTCACTTTGACTTTCACATTCCATGTTCTGGCTGGTTTGTTCCTGGTTCCAAGTCATCTTGGAGAGGGGCAGAATCCAGAATAAGCAAAAGGCAATGGAACAGCTCAGTCTGTAAACACACGCATGCAACTAACTCAATTAGCCTGGGAAGGACGCAAGATGGGGATAGAAAAAGCAACAAGATGACCTGTAGCAGTATCCCTTTACCCAAGGCAGTGTCCAAACCACCTGAGTAATATATAGTGAAACCACTCCTACATCAAGTCAAAGTGAAACACAAACCAGTAACATTTGCAGGGTAGAAGAACAAAAGATTCAGAATGCCACAAAGAAATAAACTATGGTGGGATGCACTGATACCAGTTAAACCTTCTACAGTAAAATGAATTCATCAGTCCATACCAGAACAGGAGGTCTTCTACTTCCACCACAAAGGAAAGAAAGCACAAAGCAGCACAAGAAGCTTGCTGCTTAATGTTCTGCACAGAATGAGCAAGCCTGACTTTTCAAGTAGTAAAGATAACATCTTTCTTCAGAAAATAAGACACACAGCTTCCATGTTCAATTTGAATTGAACAAGTGCTCTATCCAACAATCCTACATGGAAAGTCACTTAACTTTGCAAGTGGGTGCCTGGTTTCAAAAGGATTAGTTACTTTTCCAGCTTTTATATGCAGCTCTTTACTGATCTCAGAATCACAATAAATCAACAGATGGATGTCATCAATATATGCACTCTGTAAAATGTCATAAAACAGAGTAGAAAAAAAATAGATAATTCTGCAAGGAAGGAGATGCCAGAGGACTAATGCATATGGCCAGGGGCATGGTTATATAGTACATTGGGAATCGGTTCCAGGGCACCATTCCAATTCCAAATGAGCAACACCATCATTGCTATATAACATATCACCATTATGATTGCTTATTGATGTCAGAAATACTGCGAAAGAACTGGAGGTGAAGTTTGCATACTATCTTGTAACAAATTCAGGGGGGGTGGGGGGGGGGTTGGATTCGGGGCAACAGCAAAGAGCATTTGAGAATAACAGCTCCAGTGCTGTGAAGGAAAGGGACTGGTTTGTTTTACAACTAGATGGCTTATTGCCACATCTGGCTAGTCTAGGCTAGGGAATTTTATAGGGTAGGAAATGCCACTTGATGCTTTTATAATTAAAGCAGAGAATATCTAGATAGCTCACACAAAGTGAATATTTTCTTTGGAAACACGTGCCTAAAACTTTGTGCTAGTATGACATTCAAAATTACAATACAGATTGCTTTGGACTTTCATTTCTAGGCTTTTCATCATCCTGAATGGTTCACAGCAGAGGCTAGGATATAACTTTTAATTCCCACTGGTCATCTGTACGAAATTATTACAGGTAAGAGAAGTGGGTTTTTTTTCTCAGAAGGAGTAATCAGACCAAAGATTTCTGAGAGATGTTGTATATGGAGGCCAATTTACTGAAGGAATATGAAATGTTTTGTGTATTTTATAATTGCATCAAATATGAAGATGTTAGTAACACAACAATGGCTATACCTACAGGGGCAGTCAGAAAAGCCAGGCTGAACTATCCTTAATGAAATTCTTTTTTTTTACTCTGTCCTCTCGAATGAACTAGATTGAACAGTCACATTTTCTGATCATTGCTAATTTAATGAGCCATTTGTCACTTTATTCTCGTGTAATGGCACATCCTGGAGCAAATAGATCGGGATTATTGTGAAGAGTATTACAGAACAGTAGAATCCTAAAATTGTTTCTGTTGGAAGTGACCTTGAAGCTCATTCAGTTCCAAGTCCCTGCCAAGGGCAAGGAACACCTACAACTAGACCAGGTTGTTCTAAACCCTGTCCAACCTGGCCTTGAACACTGCCAGGGATGGGGCATATAATCATGACAAGGTAAGTAAGCATTCAGTGCATTTAAATTCAGATTTTTCTTATTCCTTTGAATACCTAATTACCTTATTTCTAAAAGTAATGTTACATTCTCCTGGAAAATTTCCTCGTCTATTTGTCCTTAAAAAGAAGTTACTCAAAGAACATATCACAAAAGTCTTTTTCTTCGCAAAACAGCACCTGTGAGCCCTGTTTCATAGATGGAAAGCTAAGCAAGCAATGAGAATGAGAATTCATGTCACCACTTCAGACATAGGGAACTGTTGTGGTTTAAGTCCAGCCGGTAACTCAGAACCACGCAACCACTTGCTCACTATCCCCTTGCTTCCCTCAACCCACTCCATGAGGGATGGGGAGGAGAATCGAAAAAATGGTACTCCCAGGGGTTGAGATAAGAGCACCCAGTAACTAAGGTATAACACAAGCCACTGCTGCTACCACCAATAATAATGACGATAGGGCAAATAACAAGGGAGAGAATATAAAACTAAAAAGGGGAAAAAAAAAAACAAACAATAAACACAAATGATGCACAATACAATTGCTTGCCACCTGCTGACTGATACCTAGCCTGACCCAAACAGCAATCTCAGACTTCCAGGTAACAGCCCCAGTTTATATAGCAGGCATGATGTGCTGTGATATGGAATACCTCTTTGGTTAGTTTGGGTCAGGTGTCCTGTCTCTGCTTCCTCCCAGCTTCCCCTCCTCCCTGGCAGAGTATGAGACTCAGAAAGTCCTTGGACAGAGTAAACATCACTGAGCAGCAACATTAGTGTTATCAGTGCTGTTCCCGGGCTGAAAGTCAAAAACACAGCACTGCAGCAGCTACTAAGAAGGAGAGAAATGACTGCTACAGCTGAACCCAGGACAGTAAGTTTGACCAAAAAAGAGCTGATATTGGGCCATGAGGGGTGAGAGGAGATTGTGAAGGGACAGGAGTGACGGCCATGAGAGGGGAGGGGAGATTGTGAGTGGAGAGCAGAGGTGGCCATGAAGGGCAGTTGTGAGGGGAGATTATAAGGGGAGTGGAAGGGCAGCCACAAGGGATGAGGGGTGGCCATGAGGGGAGATCTTGAGCGGAGATGAAAGCCAAATGAAAACAGCCAAACCCAGGATGGTAACTCAAACATCATACGAGCAAGGGATTTTCAAAAGCAGTGCTAGACCAGCCTTATAGTGGTGTTTCTGCTGTTGGCAAAGCTGCTGTGCACTCAATAGAACCTGAAACCAAACTACTTTAACCAGAAGCCACAGCACTCATTAGCAGTGTTGACTGTTTAGCCAAGACTCTATTTTGTCTCGACAGATGCTGATCCTTAAAATTCTGCAGGTTTTGGAAAAAAATCCAGATTAACTGAAGTAGTTTGAGCTGTTGGACAGAATTCATGCTTCTAATTACTACAATTCACTATAACAGTCCTCTGAAGATTTCCCATTTTTGGCTGAGTTGTTTTAATGAAGTTGAATCTGTATGCCTCCCATCTTAAAATATTTTAAATATGCTGTACAGAAATCTTATTAATCTTCTTTAAAAAATGAGCATTTGTTAAAATAGCAAGCTGAAAAACCTGTACTAATACAATGAAAAAGAGAACAACAAATGAAGAAGGTTAAGTATTTTCCTAGTGAAGATTTATTTTACATCCTGTCAAAGTGTCATCTGTTCCTGCTGGATGTTTCTACTAGAATGATGGGGAGCTGTGCTGAAATGATAAAACTGGATTTTACTTTGGATATATTAAGAATGTGTATTGACCAAAAGAATTCAGGGAGGAATTTGTCCAAACATTTGACTGACAATAAATCTTGAAAGGCTTGGCTAAGGATTCACGTATTTGGAAGAAAAAGCTTGCATCAGATACTGACTTCTGTGAAGATCCATGGCAGAGAAGTCTGGGTTTTAAAAATGGTTTCAGAAGAGACAAATGTTGCAATAGGTTGAAAAGCTCCATTTATTCCACCTTCTCACAATCTGCTGGGTGCAAAAGTAGATCACCACAAAATCACAGCATAACTGAGGCTGGAAGGAACCTCTGGAGATCTCTAGTCCAACTGAGAGCAGGTTCAGCTAGAGTCAGTCACTCAGCACCTTGTCCAATTTGGTTATGACCAGGTTAACAAAAAAAGTTAAGACCCAATTCCACTGTTCATATGTTAAATAATTGCTTGCCCTGTGATCAGCACAGAAAATCAATGCGACTGCTCTCACACACATTTCACCAGTTTGAGGAAAGCAAGGGAAAGCTGCAAGCTTAAAAGCTGCAACTGTAGCACTAAAAATCATTCCAGTATTAACACCTGAATTTTCCTACTTCCCTAGGAAGTCAGTATAAGAACAGAACATTGCAAGGGAACAGAGTGAAATATGAGAATGTCAGAGATGTTTACTCAGAACATAAGAATCTAAATACAAAGATGAAAAGAAAAAGTTCACAGAAAAATTAGAATTTAGAGACAACTGACATCTCCCAAAATACTCCTACTGAGAATGTTAAAAGTGAATATATTCAAAGTCTCTGAGCAGCCCCTCCAGCATAATCTGAGAATCTTGGGAAGGATTTCCTGAAGTCTTCAACATTTGATTTAATTCACATTCCACTAAAACAGCCATCATCTCAGTAACTCCAAGCCAAAAGAAATTAGAGAAGGCAGAACAAGTTTAGGTGCTCCTGTGCCATCATAGCTGAAGACTGAAATACAGGGATACTTTTCTCAGGGTCTCTTTATGGCAATATTAGACTACTGCAAGACTGGGCTATAAATGCAATAGTAGGCTTCTTTCATTCTCATTGAACTGGAAAAGGCTTTCTTGCTCTTAAAGATATACTATACTGTGTTTAGCTGCAATTTAATCCTGAGTGAATGGAACATCTAATGAAAAATTCATACCATTCAAATTGGATGTCACTCAAAAACCTTCACAACACTGTCACAATTTCCACTAACGAAGCAGCTCTGGTGTGTCAGGAATAAAAGGGTTGTATATGCAAGAGTGTGTGAAATCACAAGACAATTGTAGGCTCTGATAGAGCAGCAGAAGGAACTCGGCAGTGCTGTAGTTATTTGTGTAAAGGATTATGGTGTTTATGAGTCCTGATGATTCACTCTCCTGCCTAACTTAGGGTAACTCTTCCACAAGTTCACCTGCAGTCACACACATTTGGAGCTATATATTAATGTACTAAACTATTCAGAGAAGAGAGAGACATTTCTGTCAATTTTGATTTTACATCACCCAAGAATAGATTCCAGCCCGCTCTCACTATGTTTTGAGGTCCCCCCACGCCCACTGACACGATTATTTCAGAACTCCTTGCGCTAGCTCTGCAAAACTAGATCAGCTACTGCTTGTTAAGATTTAACAGAACAATGCTTTGAGCAATTCTCATTCCCTTTTTTCCCTTCAATACGCTCCTATTTTCTGACACACACTAATAGTGACTCTGATGGCCTCAATCCAGCAAACTTCAATCTGTTCTGGAGTTTGGTTTTGTTCTTTCATTTTTTCAAATCAACTGAGGTGAATTTTACTGCACAAGCATTGGTAAAGTAGTATTCACATTACCATAAACCAAAGGGACATTGTCCCAGCCACTCATAGGACAAAGACAGCACAATCAACACAACAGCAACAAGAACAGAGCTGCTGAGGCAGCTTTGCTGCTCCTACCTCTTTCCTTTTTAAAGTCATTGATTTTCTCTCCTTTTTGTGGCCACCAATGATTTCTTCTCTTGAGTTATTCATTTAAAGGAGATGTCCCAATCCCCCATTAAGTCAGAACAAATGGAAGCAGTGACAGCCCCACAGAATTTTTCTTCCCACAAAACCCACACAAATAAAAAAAAGTAGGGCTGCAAGCCAACACCTGCAAAGAGCCCAGGAAGATGCCAACAGTGGTTTCTCTTTGCAAGAACAGGTAGAAACCTGAAGATAGAAGTGACAAAGTTTGATGTGTTCTTATGTCCCACACATGACATAAATGTTCTGCCACATGCAAAGGGCTTTCTGTCCTGAGGTATCTCTATGCCGCTCCTACAGTAGCGGTATGCAGATGACACATATCCTATCTGTAACTCCCATCCCACTAATAACACAAAATCGCTTTTATTAACCAATTTGTGTACTTAATTAACAGAAACTCAGCATTTGCCAAGCTGAATCCATAACTTATTTTCCTAGTCCTCCACTAATATTGGCTGCTGGTAAAATTGAACACTAAATACTCCAGACACAGGCAGCAGCTACTCTTCAACGCATGCAACCCACAAGTCTCTCAGGCATTCCCTACAGCTGAGATTGAACTGTTCTCCACATCAGAAAGTTACAGTCATGGTTATCAATCACCTAAACACATAGCCCATTAAAAAATCTAACCTCAGCACTTCCTTTTATGATATGATGCTTAAGTCAGCTCCTAAACATCCCACGGATGTTTAGTCAGCATGTGTTCAAAGCCCACTGCCCTTCTGCTCTATCAATCAGGTATGTCTTTGTTCTCGTCACCTATAAAAGGATGAAAGAAGGACGAAATAAACCTTGATCACTTTGTACATAATCATTGCATCCCATCAAGTATTTATCCTTTCTAGACCAGGTAGGGAAACTCCAGGTTCATACTTGCCTTGTCCCTCAGTATTTGAACCATGTCCTGCTGGCTGCATCCCAGGAATACAACACAGCAGTAACCTTTTCAGATTTCATTGATTTTTCATTTTGTAACTCACTCTGTCACTCTTGATCCTCTTGGCTATGCTCTGGAACTGAATTTAGATTTCAGCTGCAGTCATCGTCTTGGAGCCTGGGTGGTCTAAGCATCAAACCACTGCCAGGGACAGTGCTGGGCAAGGAGACAGGAAAATATTATTTCTCTATTAAAACATTAATAACTCTGTCTTGATTGCTGTTAGTACCACAGAATTTCACTCCCAGTCTGATAGGCATAACAGAACTGACACCTCCGTCTTTCCACAGTAATAATCCTATCATCATCCTTAAACTCTGACTGCTCCTGAAATGAATTATTGCTCTGTAAAAATGAAGTATGTTGCTGCTGCTGTTATATGTTAATTATTATCAGTTGGTTTCTGGAAAAATATTATGCCATCTATCTGTAACTACATCTAAAAAGATATTTTTCTAAGGTTTCCCTTCAGAATCCATTAATTTAATAAAGTCACAGGCAGTAATGATGAAGAAGAGCCCTTAAGGAGCTGATCACCTAAGACAAGGCCAAGACCTTCATCAGCTTCAGTAGTTTAAAATTGGAACTTTCCAATTTAAAGGAAGGCTTTATGATATTCTGAAATTTAGTGTTCCTTACTGGAATTTCTCTCCCCCAAAGGCTAACGCCTGCCTGTTACTCCTTTTTTTAATCTCTCCTTTCTTTTAGCATGCTTAATCCTCCTCTTTCTGCTCTTACAGAAAGCCAAATCAAAACTCTGAAGAATTTCTGATACTGAAAACACAGACAAAATAAGAAATATCAATAAACAACTCATGTGCTGAGCATTTCTTTTTTAAAAAAAAAAGAAATTCCTCACTGATTTACTCTGAGGTGAAAGATTAAGCTTGCTAGGTGTGGAAGATTCTTCACCATACATGCACCAAAGCACAGAAAGGGGAGATGGCTTAGCTTGGGAGAAGTTTGTGATAAGAACAGAGGGAGAAGTACCATAATATAAGGGATCATATATAAACACCATTTCTAGCACTTCTACTATTGGGAAGTTACTGTTTCCCCATCCATGCTTCTCCCTTCCAATTCCTTTCTTGCAGCACAAGGTTACCCTTGTGCTTCCATTCTTGGCTGCTCCTACACTCTTCCCTCTGCACTCCATCCAAGTTTTTCTAGACTTGTTCATTCTCTTATCTTCTCTACCTCTTTGGCCACCTCTTCTCATTAGATTATTCCCCTCCCAAACTCTGTCTCTTTAGCTGTCCTTTCAAGTGAAACATCATACCCTATCTGAACTGGAAATCAATATTCCAAATGGATGGTATTTGGGTGACTGAAGCCTGGCAGAAACACCTTCGCGTTTAGAAAGCTCAGAGTGGTGTCTGCTTGCTTTGTTTTCTTTCTCATTATTTAAATTGAAACATGCAATAGGGAAGCATCAGCAGACGGAAATGGTGATCACGTTGGCAATATGTTAAAGGAGATTACAAAAAAGAACAGGAAATAATGCTTCTGCATACTTAAAGCCTCTGACTTAAGAGGGACAACAGCCAACATTGCTCTGCTTCAACAAGAGAAATAAATTTCTGGGATAGCAAGGCAGAAGGGATCATGGGTAAAAGGGGAAATCATCCCCATAAAATGAAAGATCAAGTCACAGCTCATGCAATAAAACTATTCTAGTGCACACAAATGCTGTAACACAGATCAAAGAAATCCAAGTTCCCTAAGAGCTAATGCAAAGCTAGAGCTGACCCACACCAGTAATTGCCAAGTGCAGCATCCGACTGGATCACAGTTTTAGGACACTCAGCCAAGAGCTCTGGGACCCTCTGCTTGACCCCAGAAGCAGGAGCAGAGCTGTGGAATGCATGTGGAACATATATGGACATATGCTTGCTCTCCCCGGCCTGTCTCTGAAAGTATGTACTAGTACAGGTACTGGAAACTTGCCTACCACCAAGGACTGTCACCTTCCCTCTCCACACAGTCTTCCCTTCCCACCAATAAGAACAAAGTCCTGGAATCCACTGTGAAAGATTATGCTCTCTGATTCCATCTGCTTTGATTCCTTTTATTTACACCTACAAAAAATGAAACCTGGTCCATGTATTAAAACTCATGCACATTTTCAACATGAGCATCTTGGAGGCATAGTCATATATTTCAATTTGCTGAGCACAGCTTAAGTACTTAGGTACTTAAACCCTAGTCCAGGGACTGAGGTGACAATACATTCAAAATATCTCACTCTGCCCCTTCTCAATATTTAAGTCAAGAATTTACTTGACAGTTGTTTTGTAAAAGAAAAATCCCAAACCTTTGGAGTTTCTCTCTCCCATTCCTACACCCAGCAATCTTCCTCTTGACTTTGTTCCAGCTCTCCTCCCACTGCCAGCCCATCACTTCACAGCAAGAGTATTGCTCATAAACTGTCTGTTAGGAGTTTAAAGTGTCTGCCCATTATAAGCAAGGAAAACGGATTGAATTTCATGTTTGGTTTTGTCTGTTTTAACCAATTACCATATTTTGTCCAACAAAAATATCTACTTCTGTGTGTTCTGTTACAGTTGTATGTTCCTCCAATGCAAAATGCAATGAAGTCAGTCAAAAGTATAAGCCAATGAGTCGTCTTCAGCATCTTGGTCTTTTTTCCTTTATGGAATTAATTTAAATAATTGTATTTAGTGATCCCTTAAAACTTCTTCTAATAAATGGACTAATTCTGTTGCAACATGTTTTAGCTTTTATTAGGGTGAAGTAAAATGCCTTCCTTTTTCCATTTTGGAAGAATTAAGAGTAGGCAATGTGCTTAAGTATAATAAAAATCAAGCAAAAATGTTAGAAGGAACAGCAAAACAGGACATGTGGATGCATAAAGCAGTTTTCTCTCCAACTTTCATAGGGCAATTCTATTAAAACCAATACTTGATCACACACTACCTGTATGTGCTGCCTTTTCACAAAGTTGAGTGCATTTTAATACAAATGCTATGGTCTCCAGTGACCTACTGGTAGACAAATCAAATCTATGGCTGCTGGCTATGGGCCAGGTAAATTCAAACCATGTGACAAGGTCTATTCTACATTTTACTGCTTCTTTTTTAAATTCATGTTTATTTAAGAAAAATTACTTTGCACATCACCCAATACAGCTTGCCACAGTCTAAGAAATGTGTGTTTTTATCAGCATAGTTCACAAAAATATCTTGTATTTATATTACACCTTATTTTATAATTATTATAGGCAATATATTAAATTTATTACATTTCACTTGATGAACTATGACGAGTGGTATGATGGTGGCAGGAGGATCGGAACTGGATAATATTTAAGGTCCCTTCCAACCCAAACCGATCTGTGATTCTATCATTAATCAATGAACTTGAATTATGCATGTGAGTTCAGATGCATAAAATTTCAATGTTATTGCATTTTTGAGAACCCCTGCTGCATAAAATAGTCCAATAGTGAATACAGTAGTATTTGGTACCTCTGATACCAGACTCAGCCAGTCTAACTCCGTACAATTTCATTGCTTTTAATGAAATAATGCTAATATGGGTTATTTGGGTCATTGCTTCTACTATTTGAGAAAAAATGATTGCTGAGCTGACATTATGCATTTTAATGTGGCATTTCTCCAGCATTTTCCACTTTGCATATTCAAAGGACATGAGTGAAATAACACCATAGCAATTCAATGATGACAGTAGCTTTTTACCTGGACATTCATCTGGTGTTTGAGGAAAAGCCAGGTACTCTTCTTCATAGAAATGAATGGGGAAATTTTGTGCTACACAAGCAAATGTCCTGAAAGCAAATCTCAACTGTTTACCAGGACTTTCATGTTCAGTGCAGGCATTTGAAAAAATGACCCACAAAAAACAAGTCAAGACCGTAAAACTGAGACTCACTGACTCCAGAGAAACTGCTGTCTGAACAGATGATAGTCTACAAATTGGAATTAGTGCTTCTTTTCAGAAAACCCTCGCTGTATCGCACTTCTTATTTCTGTGTACTTACAGTTGACAACTTTTTTTATATATGGAAGGAACATGAAGGAGTCAAATTCTTATATGAAGATGCAGGGGAAATAAGACAAGTTGTTAAGCATAGCAAATACAGTGAGCATAACAATTCAAAGTTCACCATTAGAGGCTTAGCAAAGAAACTGAGAAAATAGGGTGGACAAGTTTAAGTTTCATGAGACTCAGCACTTAAAAGACCTTATGGGAGACAGAGCATCCAACTGTCATAACTGCCTGGGGACTCACTGAAAGCAATTAGCTCAGCTTGCTGAAAAATTCTTTGATCCCTGCCAAATCCCACAGCCTTTTCCACAGCATTATATAGTCAGCATTACTGAAGACTACTCAAAGAAGCAGTTCTTTCAAAGACACGTCCTTACCCATTCCTCAGCCAATGATTTCCAAAGAAACCCAACAACCTGATGGTTACAGAATTGGAAGACAGCTGATGCTGTTAGTTGATCAGCTGCCACTTTCTCAGAAGTCCTTCCAAGAAGTGAGACGGCACAGACAAGGGAGGACTAAAGAAGCATATTACCCTCCTGGAGATTTCTCCGTAAGAGGCAGACTGTTCCAAAGACTCCATCAGAAATCCCTACAGGAAATCAGAAATAAGCTTGGAAGATCACAAGATTTCTAGAGACTCCAACTGCAACAAGAGGAATGCAGGTTGTTGGAAGAATTATATCCGTGTGATTTGAAGTCTTGCTACAACTACTCCTGAAAGCTTGTTCACAATTAATCCAAAGCATGAGGAAATTTCCTCTAAAGCAGTGAGTATCTGCTCTGACACTGACTGGCAGCATTAGAGGATTGGTCTATAGATCCCAAAAAGGGAGCCAAAACTGACCAATTCATGGTAAAATGGACTTTATCATAGAAATTAAGAAATCATGAGTGAGAAGAACTTCCCTTGGAGTCTGCAGGTCTTCCCATTCAGCCAGACAGTTGAGCTATGACTTTCAGAAATAGTACCAAAATGAAATTCACCACATAAAGAGATGATAGCAATTTTCTGAATGTTATAGTATTTTATGCAATGGTGATTATTAGATTTTTAAGTGCAGGCCCTTAAATTTTTACCTGCTTCAGGTGGACTTTTGCAACCAGAGAGATCCATATATTGAGAAATTGTACATTGGTCATCTCAAAGAAAACTATTTAGACTTAAACCAGCAACATTGATTTCATCAGATGTGTCCTCAACAAAAAAAGGAGATGGAACTGTCAGAACAAGTGCACAGGAGGGCCACGAGGATGATCAGGGGACTGGAGCACCTCCCCTATGAAGATAGGATGAGAGAGTTGGGGCTGTTGAG
>JASSUY010020546.1:0-36260 GCA_032466535.1 Forpus xanthops
CTATCTTTCTTTCTTTCTTTCTTACTTTCTTCATTTCTTTTTTTCATTCTTTCTTTCTTCCTTCCTTCCTTCCTTCCTTCCTTCCTTCCTTCCTTCCTTCCTTCCTTCCTTCCTTTCCTTTCTTTCTTTCTTTCTTTCTTTCTTTCTTTCTTTCTTTCTTTCTTTCTTTCTTTCTTCCTCTCTTCTTTCTTTCTTTGAATGGAAACTCTCCCGGCCAGAGTTCTACTACCTGCAGATGAGGAGACCTCAAATTCTGGCACTCAGTTCTCTCAGCACTTTCTCTACATTTTTAGATGAAATTATTCTGGTATAATAATCGTATGACTGATGCACAGTTCAAAAGAATGAAGCTTTTTTACTGGGTGGCTGTGTCCATGTGATTTTGTAGATACAGTACTACAGATAATCTTAGAGTAGCCGCTTTCTCTTGTCCAGAACCACAGTATGTTTCTTATAGCAATAAATGCTTAATCTTACTAAAATCTGAGGATATTTAAGAGCCATGACTTTTACCAGGTACTGTTGCAAGTTCTTTACTTTGAAATTTACAGTAACAAGTAGGTAAGGATTTGGTTTTGTTATATTTTTTCCCATGCAATAATTTAAGATTCTGTATAAGGTATGTTTCTATTAATATTATAGAATTAATTAATTGCATGACTTACAATTATGGAACTGTTTGATTCTTACACATATTTATTTAAACAAAAATGTTACTCTGAACTGTCAGATACTTATTTTAACATATTCTTTTTATACGGACTTCCCAAAACTATGCAGATGGTCAGTACACCATTAAATACTCCAGTTTCTCTGGTACTAAGAGATAAAAGAAACAAAACAATACTTTAAATAAAAAGGTTTCTAGCTGTCTTAACACTTGAACATAATCTTTTAGCCCTACAGCTCAGGAATGGCTCATACTCAAGAACAGAATCCTGAAACTGAAAATAATGAACATGCTCTGTGAATTAACCTTTCTCTGGGAAGGAATATCACTAATCACATGTTGTTTATGCAAATCAGTCAAGAAACTGGAATATGGTACTTCTTTTCTCAGGTGCTGTAGAATAAACTTCTTGCTGATACACACAACCATTTGTCTCTGTCATCAACCCCCCAGGAATCTAAGACTAGTGGAGACAGTATAGTCCTTTGAGTACAATGATCCATGTCCAAGCCAGCATCAAGGCATAAGATTTAACATTTTAAAATATTTGGATATATTTGCACATCTGAAGTAATTTTTTTCAGTTAGAAAATCTCCCTGAAGGAAGATATGGCAGCATTTGACAGTGGAGATAAAGAGTGAGATGAATCATAGAATCACGAAATAGTTAGGGTTGGAAAGGACCTTAAGATCACCTAGTTCAAACCCCTCTGCCGTTGTCAGGGACACCTCACTGTTAACACCTTACTATCATTTCCTTTGCTGTTGTGTTTAATGCATAATAGGATATCAGAGTTGACAGAATTTTTATTACTTGATCTGAGTTCTTAGAGGCCTGTCCCTGTATTGGATGTACATGAGAAATAAGATGCCCCCACTTCAGATGTTTTAAAAACATAGACAATTTTGATTGAGGAAGTTTGAAAATTAAAATCAAAAAGCTAAATCAACCTTCAAAATACAGATGTGCATAAATGAGTAGAAATTGGAGCATAACAAGAATATTGTTAAATTAAACATCAGTATTTTAACTGGAGTATTATTCAGTTGTGTAAATTTATATATCTATTTTCATTACCTAAATTAATCCTAAAAATCTCCGCTTCTTGCCTCAATACCTATAAATAGATTTGCTGTAGGGATGATAAACAGTAATGAAGCTTCATTTTAAATGAACATTGAACAGTATTTATCGCTATTCCTAAGATTATGCACCATTGACCTTCACAGAGCCACTGATGGAAGTCTGCACAGTCTGCACAAACAGGTTGCTGTCTGCATGGCTTTCAAATGTTCATGCACATGTGTAAGTTGTTTTAAAAAGTCCAACAAATTAACATGAATATGAGTGTAAACCCACTTAAACTATCAATAT
The DNA here is from genome assembly GCA_032466535.1 of Forpus xanthops. Taxonomy (NCBI): domain Eukaryota; kingdom Metazoa; phylum Chordata; class Aves; order Psittaciformes; family Psittacidae; genus Forpus; species Forpus xanthops. The sequence continues at coordinate 2,046 of JASSUY010020546.1, forward strand.
TCCACATAGAACCCAGTAAAATCTAACATTTCCAGCACAAAAATAAGCATAAAGAATATTTACAGGCCAAGAAAAAACAATTTTATTCCATTAGAAGACACAGTTTCAGCCCATAAATGAAAGGAAAAAAGAACACAGGACTTAGCAAGACACATACATTCATCTTCACTGAATCTTTTAAGGTACTAGGCCTGAAAAAATGAAGCAAGTTATAGCCTGTCCTCTGGCAGCGAACTGCTGCACATTAACAAAATCACAAGGTCTCTTTCCAGTACTCACACAGTGCACAATATCACTGCAAAGACAGATGGAGATGGGGAGGAAAGTGTAGGAGAAGAGAGGAGAGAATAGAGAATCCCAACTATGTGTAAGATTATGGAATCACATTCAGTATTGCGCATAGTTATCCTAGTTTTATTGATTTTTTTTTGAGCGATGAGATCATGGACTTGATGTACTGCATTTTAGTACAATATAAATAGACCCAGCTTATGGAAGAAAAAAGTTGTGTCATCACTGAAATATATAGCCACATACACACGCACATTTAAATATACTTCAAATAAAAAAGAACCCTCAGCATTAAAAAACCATGAATTTAGAAAATGTCAGGTTTGACTATAAAGCTATTTAATGGCTTTGGATTGTACTGATAAACACAATCAGTATCAGATTCTTCATGCTTGCCTAGAGTTTAAAGAAAGAGCTGATCACAAAGAATAATTGTGGAAGGCATGCTTTTTCATGCATATAAATAAGATATTCTAAGAAACAGCCTGAAATAAATTCCATCAAAATTCATGCTATTTTTTATAATCAACCTAAACAAAAATTCTTGAATTAGTCCCAAACTGAGAATCTGTGATCCATTTTTTGGCTGTAGGACAGTTTCCTTACAATAAAATGACAAACTCTTGAAAATAAAGTATTATGATGAAGTTGATGAGACCCTGAAGTGTAACAGCAAGAACAGTGTTCCTATAAAATTAGGAAAAAAATCATACAGTTACTTTAAAAGCAAAGTAATAGCCAAGTGGCATAAAATGACATCAAAGCCAAAACACAGCAGCATTTTAAAAGAAGAGAGTAAATTCATCATTCTGGCAGTCAGTAATTTTATAAAAGCTTCTTTTCTCATTATACCTTTTAATGTTTTAACTTTGGATGAAAAATAGAAACAATTTTAGGCTATTCCCGGCAGACTCAAGTAGGTTTAAGGGTAGCTGACCAGATGGAAGAGGCTTCCTTTCAAAGCACTATATTTTACCTTCCGTTCCCTCTGGCACTGAAATGAGAGAAAGCATTTCTGACAATTTTGGGCTCTGCTTGTGGAAGCTTTAATATATGTTTAGCTAAAATTATTTTAAGTAGGCTGCTGTTACTGCTGAATTTACTATAATAAAAACAATTGGAACATGTTTCATGCAGCACAAGAAGTGTCTGGGGAAGCAACAGTCTTTGAAGAGCCTAGCTTTAGGTAAATACAGAGAAAGCAGTCGGCATTTGAGAAAATAAATGTGTTCTGTAGTGAAACGCAAGAGGTCATAGGTCAAGAATGATGTATAGAGATCGTGTGTAATAGAAATTTAAAGCTGCTATCAGGGAAAAATCCCACTAGAGAAAAAATTATTGCTGTCTTGACCTATGATCCTACCATACATATATGCTCAGTACAGAGAGGTTATCCTTGTTCATCCTTGGCATGTTCAGAATCATTAATGATGTCCAGTATAAAGTGTGAAACAGATTCATTCATCAAAAGTTGCTGTCTGTTTTAAGAAACCGTAGTCAACAAGACTCAGCTGATTCCTTCCACTCCATCCGGATGATAAAATATCTCTGACAATACTAATTGGGATCCAGTTCTGATCACACCAACACTACAGCAACAACTGTGGAATAAGCATAATACTCCCTACCCAAACTAAGTTCATCAAACAAACTGCAAATTTTACTATCGTTTTAACTTGGAATAATCACCAAAACCCTGTATTAGGCTTTAACAATAAAATGACAAGTAATAGAAAGCCAATTTTTTATTATGTTAAAAAAAGTTTTAAAAGAGCTTTTTTTTGTTTGTTTGTTTGTTTTTTCTTTCTGTGAGAAAACTCATGCCCAGAAGTATCTGTGACCTTTTCATTAACTGTCACTCAAAATCAGCGCTGTTGGATTCTCTATGTTATATGCAACTAGTGGATCTTGAACTTTTAATAAAAAAAAGTCTTCTGCTCACTAGAATGCAAGTGTTGGGTTCAATGCCAGCCTGGAAATCAAAGCTAGTAATGATTCTCTGTGTCGTTTCTGTTGGAAATGCATTCAGCAGTCTGTTCTGTGCTATTGTTTGGTACTTCTGAGGAGGGTAAAACTCATAATGCGTTCAAAAGTAAGGACTGACTTCTGAGGTAGACAATAAAAGGGGAAGGGATTCCTATCTATTCAATAAACTGAGTCAAAGTATAAACAAGTTAATAAGTTGAGAGCAGAAATAAAAATAGTTCGAACCTCTGGGTGCATAAGTCCCCAGCGGCAACACGCCAGATTACAGACGATATCACATGTGCTAATATGTCTGGTCATCTTTCATATAGGCAAAACAAGCTCATATCTTTTTTTCTTCTTGAAATTAATTTCACTGCAAATGTTGAGCAAGGCATGGGCTTTTCAAATAATGAAAGAAAAAGAACCATTTTGTTATTCTATCTATCCCAAACAGTACAAGTTAGATTGTGCAATTGCATTGATTTCATCACTCCAGTTCCTTCCTGACCTGATTATAACTGAAAGTATAAAGGATGAGTAATTCAAATCCATAGATGAATAGGAAATATCAGCTAAGAGCAACCACTTTTTAGGGACCTAATAAGTTTCTGATTTTTGCCCTTATATAAACAGCAATGTGTCTAAAATAAATTGCAATAAATGCTAAGAAATGAAGTCTAGGAAACCTATCAAAGAAGTTATGGTTATTCAATAAACAATAAACATTGCCTGGTTTATTAAAAGATGCAACTAATAGCATTACTGCAATTGAAACTTGGAGACATGATGTGTGAGCCCATGGCTTGTTCTCTTTTTGTTCTCGTACTACTTTCGTTTATAGAAGCTGAGCTAGTGAAATTGATAGGGGAAGGTTTTTTTTTCAAACATGCTTCCTTCTATCAAGAGCTGGGCTCTGACAGATTCTGGTATAACCACTCGCCTGGCAGGCATCTTGATCTTTTTCTTATATATCAAACTGAATAGAAGTTCCTTTGATTTACAAGTCTTTAAGGTGTAAAGATCAAACTTACACCTTTAGAGTAAAAAAAAAACCATAAAGCTAGGTGAGGGTTTTGGGAAGGAGAAATTGAACAAGAAATAGAAGTTTGGAACGAAGCTTCTAGAAAAGAAAACACAGGAACATCAAAACTTGCACACAAATCTAAAGACATAATTGACAGAGAGACTAAGTGTACAGATAAGGAGCAGGAAATCAGTCAGAAACTGGCTTTAAGTTCTCTACCTTTTACAAATTTTGTTTTAGGTGAACACATGATAGTTTTCCTGTTGACAGAGCCAGTAGCTTTGCACAGCCCCTGACTATGATGCTCTGAACTAATTACTTCTCAGTCCAGCCACTCATAGGTGTGGGAGTGTACTGGCATTTTACCATATAAATGTCCAACATGAATAAACATGGAATTTAAGCAGTCATTCTGATTTTCTTTTCATTGCACAATCTTAGCAACAATGTTCCTGGGACATACTCACCTGTATATTGTCCCAGTATACAGGCACTGGCCATGCAGTTCAGCCTGCAAGACATGCCAGAATGAGGGATAAATACCAGGGCAGAGGTCAATAGTTGAGGCTGGAAAGATATAAAAAGATTCTAAAAATCAAGTTGCAACTTGTAATCCTCCCCACACATCTCATCAAAAACACATAAAAAGAAAATCAACAACCTAAGTAAGCTGATTAATTCCACTTACTTGACTTTCACAAGTTCTGATTGTATTGAAACTTTTTGTAGGAGTGAAATTAACAGTATTACCTCCTCTTTTAAACTGCAGTTGTCTAATCCAGCTAATTAGGATTAAAATGAAATTACGTTGAATTCAGCAGTGCGTTTCGCTCCTGAATCCAGTATTTCATCCCTAGTTATGATTTAAAAATACTGATACTAATTATTAGCATTTCCACACACAGTACTCATCAGCTTCTAAGACAAGCATCTTAGGCATCGGAGCAATGCCCTTTTAAGTTTTACAACTTTCAGATAGTAGATGTCAGATCACATTCACCTCAAGGCAACTCAGAGATGAGGACAGACAAAGTTTTACTCCTCCAAAGATAAAAAGAGACAGCCTAAGAAATTAATCTGGTAGCGGTAAGAGGAAACCAGGGGAACAGTAATGCAGCTGGGAATTGATCCTTGAAGATGTGGCTGGTAATTGCTGGTGACACTAGATAGTCCTAGTAATTACAGCGGCTGCTGTCCCATACAGACTCATTTAACCATCAATGATGACCTGACAGCAGTCAGCTAGCTTTCCAATGCTCTAAGGTATGCATAATACTCAGAATTTTGGCCATTCGTCTCTCCCCTCAGCAGTGCAACGTCCACAATGCAAAATCCAGCTGTCACATAATAGAAAGCCAAGACCCCTGAAAGAGCTTAAGTGACTTATGCAAGGCAGGTAGACAGTGGCAATTCTGGTTGTGGTTCCTAGGTAAATTCTCCCCCTTGACTGACACAAATACCCACTTATTGGCTGGAATACTTGTGAAATGTTACTATGTCATTTATGGCACCAGCCACTCATTTTAGTTTTGCAGCCAAACCTACTTTTTCAGAGAAGTTGTACATCCTGGGATGCAGTTAGATGCACAAATTGAAAGGAAGAGTATGACCTTCACTATTTTGTCTTCAAAACCTAAGTACCCATATAACAACAGGATTTCTAAGTGTGAAGGTAATCTTAGCAGTTGCTAAGGCCACGCAGTGGATGCTTTTATGTAACACCAACAGCACAACCACAGCAAATTGAACTGTCAATGTACATTGCATTGATTCTTCTTGCATGGCTACTTGACAGCATTAGCCCTGAGGGTTTATCATGATCGTGTTCCAAGTTTATTGAAGGTGGTCATTAAAGAACAGCAAATCGTCATCCATATGATTGCAATCTATAGTTACTCAGCTATGTAAGTCACATACTCAAGCTCAGTGTTTGCACATTGATTATAGCTTGGCCTTAACAGTTTGTCACCTAACTACCCATCCCCAGTTTTTATGAATCCTATCATTAACTGACTCCTCGTGATTTTGTTATAAAGTCTATTTCTCCTTAGCGAGCTCTTAACAGTTGACAATAGGTCAGAAATTGGCTAGTCTTCTTGGGAGGAAGGTAAAAAATTTAGCCTGAAATGGAATTAGTGTATTTTTTTTTGAAAAAGGAATTTGGTTATGCTGCATTGCTATTACTGTTAAAAGAGCATTAGATAATTTTTAAAGTTTGATTAGAAAGTGCTCTTATATCATCAGTTCCTCTTCTGTATTTTTAAATCAATGTTTGGAGATTTCTTAGGTATGTCCAATCTTCTTTCCCCTTATATTAGCAGAAATTGAAAACATCTTCCTAAAGCTATAAAATTCTAGAATCCGTTGACAACATAAAGCATAATACTGAGATGTTGCCCAGCTGTATCAGCTGAGCCGAAGCTATACTCCACATGATTCCTGTATGTTTATGATTAAGATTCTGCACCCTTCTTTTTAAGAAACAGAAATAAAGATAAATGTAGGCTCTGGATAAAAGTGCTTCATCTGTAATGCTGCAAAGCCAAAGAGCTACAAGATTTCCTGACTTTGGAATTGTGCGGTTCTACTACAGACATTTCGTTTAGCAGAATAATCACTGGTTTGCAAATTATGCACAATTTATGTCCAGTACCAAGGAATAGTTAATGTTCAGTTCTTCCACTGATGTTGAGAATTACTGCTCTGCATGAGTTTATATCCACTTTCTGTTTACAGCAAGTAGGGACAGACTTTAGTGGATAGTACAAAGCCTGGTGCTTTTCAAAATAAGTTCCATCACACATTAGAACTGACTTTACAGTACAGGTGTCACAGTACTTAAATAGGATTGGATTCCTCAGGCCCTTCTGTGAAGATATATTGGAAGCATATTATATGAATTGCAGTATCTACCCTCATGTTGCGTAATGAGGAGGCACTGACAGATCAAGTTGACTTTCTTCATTGAATGCCCCATAAAACTTAGAAATATCGACAACTAAAATTGACCTTTCTTGCTATATGTTTATTGATTGTGCTTTCTTTTATTTAATGGATACTTTTATGGTGGGACTGTGTTACAGAAGATCAATTTTAAATGTTAACTTTAGCTTTGGTAATTATTTTAGCTACAAAGCAAGCCTAAATGTTACTATGACACTTCTGTGGGTTAAATGAATTTATAAATACATTTGAAATGGTTTTTATATTTATAACTCTTTAAGAAAAATAGAGTGGAAATAAGTGCAAATTATTCTCAAATTATGGAATAGGTTTTTCTAAAAAAAAAAAAAAATTGTTAACTTTACTTTAAAAAATATTTCTATTTATTTGCAATTTATCCTTTAATTATTCCCATCTACATAATGTTTCAAATTATCATAATTGTCTACAATGCCATAGTCGGCCAGGGTTCAGCAGCAGCAGTCATTTTTCTCCTTTTTGGTAGCTGGTGTAGTGCCGTGTTTTTGACTTTTGGCCTGGAAACAGCGCTGATACCACCAATGTTTTCAGTTACTGCTTAGAATGCTTTGGTCTGACCAAGAACTTTCTGAGCCTCATGCTCAGCCAGGGAGGAGGGGAAGCTGGAAGGAAGCGGAGAGAGGGCACCTGACCCAAACTGACCAAAGAGGCATTCCATACCACAGCACATCATGCTCAGGATATAAAAACAGAGGACAGAGACCCGGAAAGGTGGGGGTTCGCTGCTGGGTCAGGCTGGGTATCAGGTGGTGAGAAATTGTATTCACTTTCCTTGCATTTCCCTTGTCATTATTATTATTGGTGGTAGCAGTAGTGGTTTGCATTATACCTCAGTTACTAAACTGTTCTTATCTCAACCTTTGAGAACTGGATTCTTTCACTTCTCTCCATTCCCCTGGGAGTGGGGCAAGAAAGAGGGGGGAGTGAGCAAATGAACTGGGTGAGTTATAGTGGCTTAAACCACGACATTCTATATTTCATATTTTACATTTTATAATGCTTTTCTTGCAACTCTTGAAAAACCCCCAAACAAGTGGATCATGTCAGGAATAATTTTCTTATTATATTAGCCTTTTTTAAGAATTTTTTTTTGGCGGAAGGTCATGTAAAATTACAATAGAATTTTGAACTCCAAAAGAGTCATAGGTGGAAAAACAACTTCCCCTGAAACCTCATCTGTTACACTGGAAATATCCATATATTTTAATTCTGAAATATTTAATTATAGCATGAATAATTTTGTCTGATCTACACGTTAAAAACCACACATTTCCAAGCTTTTTATGAGCTAACTTTCTCCAAAGGCAAAATTCCCAAGTATTATTTCTGATGATTTAGTTTGTAAGTTCATATTTAGATGTCACTTATCCTTTGCAGTTTTCATTAAACAAATCCCAAAAGTTTAGTGCAGTAATGTTGCTTTCAAAACCTATTTGTTTTGTATATAAGAAAAATCTCTCTCTTGTTAAGATAAATGACCTTCAAAGATCTGTAAATTAGACCAAGTTATACAGCAAAGTGACATTTATCAGTAATGTTTTATCCTGCAAATGACTGAGCATACTGGCCTCAGGTCAGCTAAAAAAGTAATGTGCTTTTCACTGTGCCAAGTTTAATCCATGCATAAATTCTTTGCTTTATTAGAGAGTAGCACTCAGTGTCTAGCAGATTGACTTTATAAAGAGCATGGTAGGAAATATACAGTGGACTTACAGTCGTGTCTTGAAGTATGCGTAAGTATAGCAATGAAACCACTTTACTCATAATCATATAGGAGATAAATGTCAGACAAAATATCAGTACCATTCAATCAAATATCATTGAAATGGTCAAGCTTTATCACTAGCAAATGTGTTATCTTACCTGAAGTAGCATATTCAGTGCTCTGTTAGGCAACTTTATGATGTACTTTGCTGGGTAGTGTAGATATAGGTGATATTTAAAGCAAGGAACTTGAACTTGGTGAAGCTTAAACTAGACAGTCAGCAAGAGTGAGAGTAATTAAAACAAATGACTGAAGAACCATTATTGACTATATGGTTTTACCAGTAAAAGCTGTACTTCTTTTAAAGGGTGGTTTCTCCAGTTCAGCGTATTGGCCTAGATGAATAAATGCAAACAAAGTCTGTGGCTCAAAGTAGATTCTATTGTAATAATAATTCCATCTAGTGAATAGTCTGCTTTATGGAGGCTATAGACAACTAGGTTTGCTACCAGCTATAAAGAGAAGACAAATACCTTAAGTTCATAGGATTTTATTCATTGAAAAAATGAAGAGAAAGGAACTCAATCCGAGGTATCTTGGCTGAATGGATGCTGGAGTGCTTGACATAGAAAAAAACACATAAGACAAGTTGATGGGACAGTACATTCAGGTCCCAGTGCTGAAAGCCTAGCCAAATAATACATTGCATCTCAGAGCCTTAGCATCATGCCATTAACATTTCTACAGCTTGCAAGAGCAGTCTCGCCTCTTTTTTGGGGGGAAACTAAGCAGGCTACTTAAGGAGAGACCCAGCCTTTGCAGGTTTGCATGGGTTTGCATCCACTGTTGTATGTATGAAGGGGAATTTCAGATATGCAACAAGTTCTGGGCACTCTCCATTAGACCCTCTGTTTCTGCTCTCTCAAGTCTACTTATTTTCTTGTTGTCATTACCTGCCACTCACAAAGCAGAATGAACACTCACTTGGGTCTGTAACCCAATTTCCCTCATTACATTTGTGCCCATACTAATCACATTACACACTGCTATTCTACAGGAAGAGAAGTGAAGTTTTTAACCTGGAAAGTTGAAAATTGTGGTTGGAGTTATTAAAAAGCAGTCTTTTTTGACACCCAACTTGGGGTACAAAGGGTTGAGATAATGACAGATGTGACCAAAATACATTATGGAAAAAAAAAATCAAATAAAAAAATTCCTTCAAAGATTCATTAAATTAGTTTTATAGTCACTGGTCACAATGTTGTCAATTTATTTGCTCTCAGAGCATTGTGTTTGTTCTCAAAGGTGCGTTGGGGAGCACTTTGCAGCGTGTATTCCCTGTTGTGGTGTTCATCACCTCTGGGGGCTAGGCTAAGGTTATAATTTTATGGACTTATAATACTGGCTTATGGTATGATACAATTGCTTAACATTAATCTATTACTTGTACTCAGCATCCCTGTCACCTCTGTACTTCGGGAGCCATCTGTTGGAAACTATTTACAATTACACCTTTTACCTTTTCTCAGAGAGCCAGCCTATGGAAAAAACATATTCTCATTTCTTCCCCTTCTCTCGGCTAATTACAATAGCTTTTGAGAATTTTGAAAAATACCTTTGGGATGTTGATGCCACACGGTCCTATTTCTAAGAATCATAAATGTAATTTGGATCTTGTTTGGAGATAAGCTGCTGTTTGCAGTTACTTCAACCCCTATGGCTACTCAAATTGGTGGCAGACACAGCAGCTGCACAAACCCCAGCAAGAGATGATGCAGCTGAACCAGAGAACCAGCCCATGCGGGTATCAGTCACCCCATGTGCAAGAAGAAATATACATGAGAGATAATTCTCATTTAGTAAAGGAGGTTGAAGCAGGTCCATCACAGCAACCGGAAGAAGAGGCAGGAGTAACATTGCAATCCCTATCCCTGAGTGAGCAGCAGGATATGTGAAAATATTTCAGCCATTGTCTGTTTGAGCACATTATTGCCTGGCTGCTCCCATGCTGGGATAAAACGGCTAGTAGCCTGGAATCAGAGGGTAGGGAAGCCAAGCAGCTGGGATCACTTTCTAACGAAAGGGAATTCAAAAGCAACTGGGAGAGGGACGCAAGTCCTCAGCCTCTGGAAGCTACTCCTGTCAAGCGTGAAGGAAAGATGTCACTTCACGGAAGAGGTTATACGCCACTGAGGCAAGTGGACCATAATGGAGAGATATCCAGTACCTGCTGAAATTAGTTGTGAGATTATTTATTATGATCTGAAGAACATGCAGCTACCCACAGATCCAGATGAAGTCCAATGCACACTTCCCATGCATCAGAAATATGTACAGAGCACTTCATCACAGCATGCTAACTCATTGGCAGTAATGACCTGGAGAGACAAAAAGTGGCTCACCAGCTCCAGCAATACAAAGAAAATCTTTCTTCCCCTCCATATGGATTTGCATCTTGGCTGTGTATTTAAATGAAAAATGTTTGAAGATATAAAGTATTCCATTTTGATATTTTTGAAAAGGCCAGGCCCATATTTTTAGATTTGAAATTATTTCTAATTTTGAACTGAGAAACAAGCATAGATTATTAAAAATGTTCATATTATAATGAAATGTTTCAGAATTAAAACACATGCCTATTTCTAGTCTAACAGATGAAGTTTCAGAGGCTGGAATACAAAGATGTTGCACACCAGTCACTTAGAATTGACTCAAAACTTCTGATAAGCTGATGTTTCTGTTCTTCACAAAACAGTCTTTAAAAGTGGAAGTGCTGTATATAGGGATAGGCTGTGACGTTTGCACACTGCATTTTTCCATGTTACTGCTCTGCCCTCTCCTGGGACAGCCAGGATGCTGCTGAGGCAGCTCACAGCAGGTGATGGCATGACCAAAGCAAATAATGCAGTAGAAATGCACTATTTTGCACACAAGACCCACTGTGAATCACTACATATCAAGTGAATCACTGAACATCAAGTAGGAGAAGAACAATCTAAAACCAAAGACAGTTTGAGTACACATCTGCTATTTACTGTCTCCTTCTAATGAATGCATGTGTAATTTTTTGTTTTGATTTTTAAATCCATGGTAACACTTTTTATTTTTTTCTGTTACATTACCTGAATATTTGCTTTCAAATTTTAAATTAAAAAAAACAAACAAACAAAAAAAAAAAACCAAAACAGTAGATATAAATTTGTGTGGATTTTTAAGCAGATGATATAGATTTTTTTAAATCCAAAACTGTATGTTGATCATTTATAGGTTGGTTTTGACTGACATATATCCTTTTTTTTACTTACTTTTCAGTGGAAAGAGACATTTCTAGGTAATTTCTGATCAATCACTGATTGCTGGTCACCATTACGTGTAACAGTTCAAGGAAACTTAAGTGTAGCATTTTGAAATGAGAATGCTTGAGTCTAAAATACATTTTAAGAACCTAAAATAATCCCATGTTTCCAAAGCTGCTGAATGTTTCAATACCATTTTGGGGAAAAATAACCCCAAATCAATTCAGAGTTAGCTGAAAGCCTAAAAAGCAAATAAAGCACCTTAATTTGAAATTGTCTGCTTATCCGCATGCATGAAAACTTTTAGCCAATTGAAAGCAAGGTTAGGAGTTCACATAAGTACCAGCTACTTTTTAAAATGAAAACACTTTTTGTGGTAACTGCTTTCTGAGGGGCCAATCTTTTGATCTGTCTTTTACCCAAGTTAAAAAGCATTCTATTAATAACGCTTGACTACCTGTCACTTTACAGCACCAATATCCATCAGATAAAGTGCGTACATCTACTTCAATTACAGAATACCAGAACAAAAGCTACAAAAATAAAGCGTTTCAGAGACAACATGCTATTTTGATTGACAAGATCTCTATAGCAGATCATATGTTCTGCAGGTGAGGTAGATCTCTTGGCCTTGTGAATTTTGATCTACACTTTATACAAAAGTAGGGGCCAAGAACTTCAGCAAAAGCTCATCAGCAATTCATCATGGCACAGCATAAGTACACTTCATGAATTGTTCATTTGCTGTTTAGTTAATATGATGACCTGTTGTACTGAGGATAAGTTATTAAGTAATGAAATAGGATGATTGGATTAAGCTAATTACTTGCTTTGAAATGACATTTATGCATAGGTTCTTTGGTCTTGCCAGGATGAATTATATAATTTAAATGGTGGGTTTTGCATTCCATTTCACAACTTCCAAAATCATATTTTACCTGATAGATGAGATCACAAAAATTGTGATCAAAAAATAGTTCACATAATACACTACTTCTGTGAAACAGACTCTATACCAGGAATAATCAACTAATCAACCTAGCCTGAGGTGCCTAGGCAGAGAATATAAGAATAATTATAATAATGGGTCTGCTTAGATTATTTACCAGAACAAATAATCTAAGCAGACAGATAAAGAATATAAGACTGCAAAGTTCTGGCTCAGAAAGTAGAAGGCTTTATTACAGCAGATCTGCTGGGGACTCTTGTACAGGCTAGAAATTCCCACCAGGCATGCTCCCCATCTGCTTTTTTTTACTCTGTGTGCATGAAGTGAGCAGTTAATGGCTCTCTGGGCAGGAGAGTACAAGGCTGGTAGCTGTTTCAAGTTTAATCCCACGCCTGACACAAGCCAAATGAGAAAATATTTCTGTGGTACATCTCTACCTTCACTGTATATCCCATTATCTTAATCCACCCTGACAATTCTGCCACTCCTTCTGACAGGCTTTCTGACAAGGACTACTGAATGGAGAAGATAGGATCCATAATCAATGTATCATCAGCTCAATCATTATAGCATCTGGCTGAAAAAACGGTGGTATTACAGTCAAGAGAGGCAAAATGAGTTGAAGGGGTGGAAAGAATAGGAAGAAAAGAGATAACACACTGCAAAGGAAGAGAAAGGAATGAAAGAAATAGAAGCAGCTGGAAAAAGACAAAGATGTGTCAGAAGCAGCACGCACTGGCCATTGCTGTGCTACCCCAAACTGACCCATTTCTGAAAAACCTGCACTGGCAGGGATAACTGCCATGGGTAGTTTTTTGAGTAATTTCTATTCTTGAACTAATTTTAAGGTGAACAGAGTTCAAGAAGTGAATAAGCTTTTCTTGTGATGGTTAAGCACAGCTCAACAGATAGTAGTCCTGACCTCTCTTCCCAGCATGTGGTTTAGGGGAGGGCAGGTGTCAGGGTACAGCTCTGTCGTGGTTTAAGCCCAGCTTAAACGACTGTTCCTTCAGAGATCTACCCCTCATCTCAAATTCTCTGCCGGGATTTGCTCACTGTTGTACACAGGGTACAGACATACAGCTTGTCCTACAGTTTCATGACATGGACTTTTCCTTCTGTAGCTCAGCAGCCTTGCACAGCAGTTTAGATTCCAAGTCATGACATGATTCTAGCTCAGACTGAAAGGCAAACATTGATAGGAGTAAAACTGTGCTACTGAGTTGGAGAACCCAGCTTCTTAAAATGACATTGTCTTTCCCTGAGGTCACCTGCAGCTTAAAGCTGAATTAACAACCTCTGGTATTTTAAATGCTAATGTTGGGCATAAAAACAGAAATATCACCTACTATTCATTTCCATGCATACTTATACATATTTCTTCCTCAGTGTAGCAGCAGAAAATTGTGAGATTTTAATATTTCGACCAAACTCAAGCCATCTCTGTGTTACACTGATCAAAGTTATTTGAAATTATACTTACAAGAAGTTATACCTGAAAGGATTTTCAACAAATTTTTCTTTGTCCCAGGGTAGAATCTGAGCCTGCGTGCACACAGGCAGCTAAGAAATGCCCTTTCTTGCCTCAAAATCTCGGGCTCTTTTCTAAATAAATAAATAATTTTAGTTTTATCTGATTTAGTTGGTATTTCTTTCCTGAAAGAAAGATCAGTTCTTTTAAAGTAGTTGTTCTTTCCTTTGGTATTAACCACAAGTTACATTTACACCTCATTTATCATTTCTAGTCTACATATTTATGCGGACTCTAATACACATGATCTGGAAGAAGTCTTACATGAGAGCTTGTATTGTGCTTCTCTTTTAAGATGTTTGGTTATAGTCTAGCTAATGTGAAAGCAACTTATCAAGTTTGTTAGAGGGGCTTTCTGTTATATCTAAATAAACAATTTGCAACTGAATGATGATCTAGAAGTGATAAGTATATAAACTTAGTGAAAATTATTACAAAATAGGATCCTGCAGAGCTCAGTTAGAAACACGGAAAATGTCGAGAAATTAAGTTTGATACAGCCAAACACTGAAGATGTTTTGAATGTTAGCTTGTTGGAGTGAATTTCTCCTGAAAGGAAAAAGGCTTTCTTTTGTAAAAATTACCTTTGCAATTGAAGTTAAAACTTTAAGTAGTTAGCATGATTTTCTGTCTGTTTCTAATTATTTTTTATAGCACAGTACCACCTAGAGGCTCTCTTCTTTTCCCTGTGCTGTTTATGTGAAAAGTAGGAAGCAAAACTTCAAACTTTTTCATTAGCATAGATAAAAGATACAGCAATGAGAAAGGAAAGAGAGACCAAAGATTGAGAGGGTGGTGTTCCTGCAGAAAAAAAAAGACAAAAAAGTTGGTTTCAGAGAACAGAATCCAAGTTTCTTCAGTCATGACATTTCTCCAGTACAACAGCCACTCAAGCTGATGCAAAAATGAATTTAGATCTAAAATGCATTTGATCTCCAGTCCTTTATGTTTCATGCCATGCCATGCAATATGAAAAATGTTTCTGCAACTACTTCCTACCCCAGCTGCATTATGGAGCAGGTGCAAATTTTTCTCTCTGACAGAGTTCTATGCTCCCTCACTCTCATTCATGCATGCATTTTCAACCCAGAAATAAAAGGCATGATCACTTCTGCAACACAATTTTCTTCAATTATGTCAGGTAATTTTTTTCTTTCTGAATTACTCAATCAAACCATCAACATCAGCCATAAGGAATACTCATTCTGAAGCACAGCATCTTATTCTCCAAGAGTCTAATTCTTTTCACAGACACCAAAAATCACCAAATTAAAAAAAAAGAAGTTTAATCCTTGCCAGCATAATTTTCTGTCTGCCATATTTAGCATATGTCATGTTTCCTGATCATGTATGCTATTTGCAGCCTCTGAAATGCCCTGGAAGCTACAGAAAAAGGCAGATAGGACTGGAATGATTCTATTTAATGGTCACTGCTGATAATTCAGGAGGACAAGCCCTCTGAAGATTATTGCCTTCATTAAAGGGAAGTAGGTGCAATGTATCTTGCCCCCTCACTTGCAAGATCCTCACCCATGCCCTCTATCTTCTCTGCACAACAGGAAAGAGCATTATTCATGATCACAAAAGTACTGAAGGGCATTATTTGAGAAAGGAACAATCCAACGTAATTAAGCATAATCCTCTTACCTTCTTAACAGAGTACAGTTTAAGTAAAACACTGAATAGTCTTTCCTGTGATTACATATATTTTTTATTGATGGTTATATGATTACTATATTAAAGATAATTTTTCTATTTCTAATGTGATATGAAGTTCTTCCCATGAATTTCAAATGAGATATGTGTCTTCTAAATTGTCTTTTAATAATCAAGGATCAGATTTGTGTTTATTCCTATTTGCTAATCGGGTAGTGGGCTGTCAGGAACATGAAATAGAAGAATTAGTTAGCTCGTTATATTTTCTGAATTTTTCTGTTAGCTTCCAGTAATTCCATTTCAGCAATCTGCAATGTCAGGCTCTCTTCAGCATGTTCCAGGCAGGAAGTCATGTGCATAAAACAATTTCATGGACAGGAAACATAATAGCATGTTATTGTATTGTTACAAGTAGGGTTCTAATCTAGGCAACAGGAGTTTTTAGGATTGTAGATTGCTTTAAGGGTGGTATTTTCAAAAACAGCTGTTAGCTCTCCTCTTTTTATCATCTAATCTGGGATTTGACACTCTGAATCTTTCCTATTTTAATACTGCTCATACTGCAACAGAAAGATTTAATATTTGTGGGTATTTCATATGGTTTTCTGGATCCTCACTGTCCAAACTGCCAAGGGATCTTAAGGGAAGTTGATAATTTCTCTTACTCATTGTAGCATATAAAGCAGTTTCTGTGATTCAATAGTATCAATATAATATTATTCAATATTATCTGCTTGAAAGTGAAGCTTGCATAAGTATGTAAAACTCACCCTAGTGTGAGCTGAAAGTCTCACAAGTAGATGGTATAATTTATTTATATAGAAACAAGAAAAAAGACCAAGCAATTATATGATGTTATTTCATCAAACTTTTAGCTCATAAAAAACCAGTGTATTTTCACTGGGCCTTTACAGAATACTGCATGAAGATAGTGACTGCTTAAAATTGGAATGCCCAATAAATAAAGTCTAAAGTAGCTTACTGCTTCCCATAGTAGCATTACTATTAGTTATGCAAGAATATAAATTATATCAAAACTTGCAGCATAGTCACAGCTAATGTTAGAATAAGTATCTTAGAGATGATTAAAGAGAATAATTTATTTATGAGGTGTTCAAGTGTTTCATTCTAGTTCTACCTATGATTTTCTCTGAAGAACTCAATAAATCATATAAACAGCTCAAAAAGTTAATTGAGCCTTGGAAAATTAAAGCACATTCAATGGAGCCAAGTATTTTTATGTGGGCTATCTTATACATCATTTCTCCACAACCACATAACTTACTGCATGTGCTTTCTTAAACTAAAGGATTTTGTATTAATTTTTAACTTTATCTGAATGTATAACTTAGGCACATGTACACTATCACCAGCTCTTTCTGCCATATACATTCAAAGTTCAGGCCAAAAATTAAGGCGACTCTCTAGCTTCATGGTGACAGGGTTTTGATTACTATGCACGTCATGGGTTCAGAAGTAGCAGTCATTTTTCTTCTTTCTGGTAGCTCGTGCAGCGCTGTGTTTTTGACTTTCAGCCTGGGAACAGCACTGATAAAAACAGTGTTTTCAGTTGCTGCTTGGTAACATTTTGGTCTGACCAAGGACTTTCTGAGTCTCATGCTCTGTCAGAGAAGCTGAGAGGAAGCCGAGAGGAAGCAGAAACAGGACACCTGACCCAAACTAGCCAAAGAGGTATTCCATACCACAGTACATCATGCCCAGGATGTAAAAACAGAGAGCAGAGACCTGGAAGAGCGGGGGTGCACGGTGTGGTCGGGCTTGGTCAGGCTGGGTATCGGTGGTGAGAGATTGTATTCTCCTTTCCCTTGTATTTCTCTTGTATTATTATTATTGGTGGTAGCAGTAGTGATTTGTGTTATACCTTGGTTTCTAAACTGTTCTTATCTCAGCCTGTGGGAGTTGCATTCTTTTGATTCTCTTTCCCATCCCTCCAGGGACTAGGGGAAGAAAGAGGGGGGGAATGAGTGAACGAACTGTGTCAGGGCCTTAAACCATGACAATATACTAGCATAACTCATGAAGTTAGCATACAAAACAATATCAGTGTTTTTTTGTGATGAAAAGCATACTATCTTTAATGAGAAAATAGACAATACAAATTTAAATATTTTTTAAATTATTAGAATTCCTAAAAATCTTATTTTTCTCACTTAAAATAATAAAGTTAAGAAAACAGGTGAGAGAGAATTTGTCATTACATTTTGCTGTTATTCACATAGTTGCGATTTAAAAGATATACTATGTTTGTTAGGCAGCATGGTAGCTTTTTTGAGAATTAAAGCAAAGAAGAGGATGTAATATGAAAACAGAAATTATTCTTCCTTATACTGATTCAAAGTGCTGAATTGACACATGGATAATTCTAATAAATTGCTATAAACATGCTAGCTAATATTATCTCATGATAATCAAGTCATGAATGTCAGGTAACTTTAAAATTACGCTTCAATGAAGACTGAACAAATAGAAGAAAACCCCACACCACAACTCACCTAAAGCTGATGGGATTTTAGGAGTAGATTATTATCTCCTATTCCCAGCAGATTGGTATTTTTAACATTATAACATTATCTAAGCTTACTATTATGCTCCTGATTACCAGAAAATCACATGAAAAGAGCTGGGATCCAACGAAACTCTCACTCCCACCCTCCATGTATTTCCAGATATTAGATAAGTATATTAGATAAATGCTGAGCAACAACAAACATCAGAAGGCTAATTTCAATATTCTTACTATCAAATAAACCCCATTCTTATTTAAAGTGAAATGAAATAGTGCCCTATGACAGGAAATGCTCTGAAAATTTACACAATTTTGACCTTTTAGTATGTTGAGCAGTGTGATTTTATACAGGTCTATTTATGCATATATAATTGATATTAATAAGATGTATAATACATATAGATATTATGCACATACATTATATATGATGGGGTGGGACCCTTCACTAGGGACTGTAGTGATAAGACAAGGGGTAATGGGTTCAAACTTAAACAGGGGAAATTTTGATTGGATGTAAGGAAGAAATTCTTTACTGTAAGGGTGGTGAGGCACTGCAGTGGGTTGCCCAGAGAAGTTGTGAATGCTCCATTGCTGGCTGTGTTTAAGGCCAGGTTGGCCATAGCCTTGGGTGGCATGGTTTAGTGGGAGGTGTCCCTGCCCCTGACAGGGGGGTTGGAACTAGATGATCTTAAGGTCCTTTCCAGCCCTAACTATTCTACGATTCTATATATGTGTGTACATGTGTATTAAAAACATATACCATGTACATGCATATAAACACATTTTAATTATAATAAACGCCTCATATTATAATGAGAAAAAGAAACAAAGTAGCTTGGGGAAAAGCCCTCTTTGACGACAACAGATTTAATTGCACATTTTCCTAACCAGATGTCCAACCAAGAAATTGAAACACTGAAAGTATACCCCCAAAGAGGAGTTTTTTAATTGAGTCTGTAGCATTTTGAGAAGCTTCTGAAAGCTTCTGAAATGTTGTCTGGATATTAGTATTGCCCAGGCGAGAACAGCTTGCCTTCGCACAGCAGGTCTCCTTCCTCAAATGGCTTTATATAAAGCTTTTTGAAGATTTAAGTAGAACTGTCTCATATATTCCTGTATGTGTGTCTGGTTTCCAGGTTCTCTCAGTCCAGAAAATGTCATTTCTGTGGTAAAGCTTTAATAAATAAATTTACCTTGGATACAGAAAGACCTGAGAAGCCCATTTCCTACTGCCTTCATTTTTTTCCCTCAGAGAAATTGCTGCATCAGTTCAGAGGTGCTTGACCGAAGATGCTCAAATTAGGGCAAGGATCTAAATCTGAGTCTCTTATGTCCTATGCAGGTGAGGACACAGCAAAACTCCCAAGCAGCATAAGATTTTTGATAAATGCTTTACACTTTGGATTTCAGATGCATCCTCAGTTAAAATATTGTTTTAAAAGCACATTTCTGCAAGAAAACTACTGCTTTGAAAATATAACGTTTGTTACCAAAATCAACGGTCAAGAAATCCTTAGCAGTTATACCATTTTTTTTGTTATGATAATAATTTGTCATTACAATAAATATATCCTGCAAATACAGGAAAAAAAGGGTGCCAGTTCCGCAAAATATCACAAGTGAGCCTGCAATAAGAGGTCTTTGCTGTTGTACTAAAGCCACAAGGTAAGCAGCATCATGTAATGACTAAGCCATCTATAGCCAGTAAGCAGTGAGGTAGTTTCCTGAGCTTGAGCTTTCCTGGTAGCTGTCTACCTGTGAGACTTGCAAGATATTCTGGATGAGACTTGTCAAATAACACAGGGAGTCTCTTTTTGGCTGTTAGACAATTTTGCCATCCTGGATTGTTGGTTTAGAAGGAAATGTCTTCACAGCAGCAGCTGGCTACTGAGTACAGGCAGACCAACATGGGTAATGCCTTCACATTTTAGCACACTCCTATGGAATTAGAATTCCTTCCCATCTGAGGGATTTCTGTCTCAAGGCCACAGCCATGGTACAGTTCCCTGGAGGGAAGACAAAATTTCTGCTCTCCTAAGATGTCTCCTAAAACACATATAAATGGCAAAAAAAGTATATGGAAGACCCATGGAAGGATTTGCAGGAGCAGTTACCTAATCATAGAACCATTAATGCAAACTTAACTAGAATAAGCGCTCATATTTTAATGAACATTATGATTATCCTGTGGAACCACGTTTACCACATTATGCATTTAGAAAAGCAAGTTACAGCTGATCTTTTCTTGCCAAAGTTTTATTTTAAGTATGCTATTTCATACTTAACAATTAATATAGTATCACTGATATACCTTACTCCATTACGAGATCATTACTTTCTGCAGTTATTGTGCTAGTTTCTTTTGTAACTGTAGGGTCTTAAAAAGTGCTTTTCGGTGTATGTAAGCATCTGTGAGTGTCTATATTCTCATGCTTCATTTACTCTTCTATATTCATACAATATGAATATGGAACACCAGCTTTCAAAGGTGTCTCAGTGGTAAATAAGTTTCTCTCTGCATGGTATTTTCCCTTGTCAAGCAAGTTATATTTATTTTTAACTCTCCTTTATGTTAGAATAAAATGGTGATGAATATTGGTTTGCATAGATTTCATGAGAGGTTGAAAAGGTGATTTAATATTTTCTATTAGCAGTGGAGGAAAAGGGTTGAAAACAAATGACAGCATTCAACATATCTTGCCACTGATAAACTGAAAATCAGTACAGCATCATGTGTAGCTTTTTTGCTTTTGTATGGGCACAGATGAATTTTAAAATTAACAATTAAGCTAAAACCTCATTAACATTGGCAATATTATTTCTCAGCCTCAGAAACTAACTTTCAAATGAGAGATAATCGGATTTATGGTCTGCAGTAGAATCACTTGTTCTCCCCTTCTGCAGTCTGTTTACTGTCATTTTCAGGTTTATCTGTAGGGGGCAATATATAATAAGTAATTCCTAATCTCTCACTAATATCAACAGAAAAACTACAAGGAAAAGACTGATTTTTACCAAGTCAACTAGAAGTCCAGAATGTGAATTATAGCCCTTTATTGTGGATCTTTAGGTATGGAAGCTGAAAGTTTTCCTGCTATTAATCTAAGAAATAGACTAAATAATTGTCTTAATTTTTTAAAGCTACTCAGATTTCCTTGTATGAATGTTCTCCTTTTGTGCTTTTAGGGAACTACACTATTTTCTGCATTGCCTAACACAATGATACACAGCACGCACACACACACACAAACTCACAAAGCACAAAATAAATGAAGACTATGGGAACACTAGAGGGAGCAGATCGTAAGGGGAAAGGAAAAAGCTGACACTTCATTTCACTGTCAGAAACTTCCACACTCCCTTCAAAAAAAGCAGGCCCTAAGATTAAGCAGCTCATGTATAACTGTTGGTTATACTAAGTATTCCCACAGGACTAGCTCACAGAAGTGTGCATCCCTCTGAAAAGGAAACCACATGAATGAGTCAAAAAAAGATAATGAAGAGGAAATTGCTTGAAAGAGGTTACAAAACCAAGATATTTGTACTTTACTTGGCTTTGTTAAGGCTGGTGAAACTAACAAAATTTGGTGAAGAGAGTTTAAATGGAGTAAAGCAGCAGGCATCATATTGAACAAGAGCAGAAGGGAAACATACTCAGGAAGGTCAAGGCAGGGAAAGCTTCAATGTCCCCACAAGTATCTTGCTCAGTATTCTGCTGTTCGCATATTCAATAGCAAACATTCTGCTATTCAAAAACAACACAAACCTTAAGAAACACAATACCTGTGTTCTTAATAGAGGTGTTTTGACAGACAACTGTTATCTTAACCACGAACATATTTAGACCAGAAACAAAGATAGAACATCCATGATAATATACCCCCGAGATTTCATTGCTACTTCCTTACTCATCAAATCTCTTCAGTCTTTTTGCTAAAGCTTTGAAGCAGGCAGAGCTCAGCAGTGGATCTGCCTAGACCCTCTGCTCTATGCCTAGGCTGGGGAACTTCCCAGAGACCAAAAGCCTTTTACATTAAAAAGAAACCACCAACAGCTTTAATTCAAATTATAAACCTGAATAATTAACTTTTTAAATGGACAACAGATGATTACTGGGAAAGAGAAAATAGAAATAAGAAAGAGTTTTATATATCTTTTCCTGCCCACACATCTGTGTGCTGCAGATGTTTCAGACAACTCAGTGACTGCAGCTCTGAGCTGCAGCAAACTAGCTAGTGCCTTTGGCTATTGCTTCCACCCTCTCCTGGCCTGCACCCTCCTCCACCTTCCAGCTTTTGCTAAGGGTCTGGCTCCTGCATTACCAGGAGTGCCAGCATTATTTTCCTGGGCATGGAACTCCCTTAATAGCAACTTTGCTCCTTGCAGTACTGTTTGTTTTTTCCCTTGATCAACAAGATTGCCAGCAACCGACCTTTCCTTAATTAGCAACAGCAATTTCTAGGCATTTGGTATTGGAATAACATTTGATACAATTTAAAACAGACTTCCTGCCAAAAGATACACTGCCGCAGTCTTAACTTGGCTTTTTTTTGTGTGACTCAAGCAGAAGGCCATGGAACGAATCTTCCTTGATCTTTCTGTAAGTCTCACTGCACATAGCCAAGAGGATTTTCTCTTTAATGCTTGTGCATGGCATGAAACACGAATATTAATAGATGAGAAGAGGAAATGAAATTCAGATGCAAGATTTTTCTTATTGTTTTGATTGTTCTAAGTGAAAATACAAAATGCAAATAAAACTACTATAAACAGTAACCAATTAAAGATAAAAATTTATTCTAGATTGTAGTAGCAAAAAAAAAAATATATCACTGTATACACAAATTGAAACATCAGAAATGAATCAAATTCTCATTCAAGCACAATGTTCCTCTAGCACAGGAAAAAACAAAGTAGCTAAATTTACAGATTGAAGTAGTTCTGTATTGGTGTTAAGAATATATTTAGAATGAGTATTCCTTATAATTTTACACTTTTTGTGTCAAAGTGTAACATAGTCCACTGTTTTAGGCAGAAAGCAATATTTCTTTGAGGGGTTTGATGCCAGGATGCTCCTCAGCAGTTTATTAACATAATTTGTTGATCTTGCCTAAATTTAATATTTAGTAGCTGTTCTACCTTTAGACAACAGAATTGTACCTTCTAACAAAGAAAACACAATTATTTAAAGCAAGGCTATCTAGTATGTAAAGAATAAGACAGGACACTAGGACATGTAGACTAATTTCTTGATTTGTTACAGACCTCCTATTTAGCTTTGTTGACCTTTCCTTTAAAAGATATTATTGCCTTAAAAATATATTGTTTTTAAACTCTTTGAAGGAAAAAACTGTATGTCTTAGATTAAGGGGCAGGCAGAGTTTCTTAATCACTGGTGAAAGAAACTTCTTTAGTCTCCTGTGTGACGGTTAGTAGAACTATCTGGGGCATTCTGTCGCTAATAAAATGCACTTGCCTCCAGAAAATAGCACTGCAGCTGTTTTGCCATATCTGTAACAAAATCAAAAGAGTGTAGTATAAAATCTCAACTAATACCCTGTGAAATTCAGATAAGAAGGGGAGAGTACAAAAATTTGGAAGACAAAATTACCTAGAACTATACATTCAGTTCTCCCTCTTTTATAGAACAGGACACAAATTCTTTAAATAATCCAGACTTTGTCTCTCACACGAGAGCCAGCACTTAGACCAGCTTTATTTTTATATTGTTATATTTTTTTTTTCTCCTCTGTCCAGTTGAGATGGGGAATGACCGAGTGGCTTTGGTGGAAAAATGGTGTTCAGCCAGGGTCAACCTACCACAGTGATATAAGCGATGTGAACAGGCAAGTTTTCAGCTTTGATGGAAGAGGAGGAGTGCTATGAGGTCAAGTCAAACAGCACACTATACAATGGTTTGCCATGATCGACCAATTGTCCAAGCTACACAGAACTGTTTTTTCCAGTTTCCCCTCTTGACCGCAATTCCATGAGGTATCATGTTGGTACTTTCTTCTAATAGTGTTCGAGTTTTATGAAATCAAAGGATTACATTGTTTAGATCAACTGTGTCACCTCACACTTCTGGGTTCAAAAAAGAATGTTCTCAGAAGCATAGAGAAATACAGTCCATTTAACCTAAAGGAGATATGATCTTCAAAAGCAGTGTGCAGCTCAACAAGAAGCAACATAAGATCTCCCTGAAATGTGATTACAATAGAAAATTGAGCAGCACAAAGCATTGACACACCTTAAAGCTAGGAGTCTAAACTGAGCAGTGCAACCAGAAAACATCAAAATCACTGAGATTTTCTGCAGTTGCAATATATGATGGTGACTAGCCCTTGTGTTCTAATAACCCTTCATGAAATATATCCAGCCTTACTCCTAGCAACTATATTTAACATGATAACAGTGCAAACATTTTCATTAGAGAATAAGGCTTTTTCCATGAAGTCTGGAGCATGGAGAGCCATGAAGCAGGTTTGCACCTATGTCTGGTTTCAAAACACATTTTCTCAGGTTTCCCAGAAGTTTTTCTGATCTTATTGCCCATGCTCCTTGAAATTATTCCTGACAATATGAATTATTCTAGCTCTTATTATGGTTCATGATTTTCACTGTGGCATTAAAAAGCAGTTATGTGAGAATGTTGTCATGATCTAAGGAAAATAAAACCTCCTGTCAAAACTCCTTTCACAGCAGTTGAGGATGAGAACTTGATATCTAGACACATACATACATTAGATAGGACTGTTATCAGGGAAACACTTAAGAGCTGTTGCTAGGGATAAATCTAAGAAGGGAAGGCAAAAGCAGGAACCTGGAACAAGGGCTCTTTTTTTTCTACATGAGTCAAAAGCATTGGAGGGACATCATAGTACATTATAAAGATGGAAATTGGCACTTGAGCAAGACAAACATGCAGAGCTGCTCCACAACTCCATTTTTAAAATTCTGAACATCAGCATAGTGTAAATTTCAGTGGAAATAGTGCAAAACCCTCAGAAACTGAGAAACTTGCACATAGAGCTGCCACAGGAAGATAACTGCTTTCTGCAAGCACTGAGGGGGAGGCATGTAAAAGATACAACTATGACTTCCATACCCAAAATACCACAGATCAGATGCATCAGGGTGAACTTGCCTTTATGGGAGATTACACATTCTGACTTCCACGTCCTGCTGAGTAGCAAACTCAATGAAAAGTAGGGCATGGAGTCATTATCATTTGTAGAAATTAAATGCTACCATTGCCTTCCCTCTCTTTTATACAACTTCCTTTAACAGGTATAAGCTCACATTGTACCTTCCATTCTCCTTGATTCAAGAGCTGATTTTAAGTTTCTGCTTCAGGAACATGGCACACAAAAGTTACCCTAAAAATTGCTTAGAAGACTCCAGTCCCTGACCCTCTGTAGCTCATCTTTCCTGTCAGAACTACAAAGGTTGCCCATTTGAATCACTGTTTCCACTCCTAATTTATAAGCAGTATCAGCAAACTGGTTCGCAGCCTGCCCGTTCAGCTGCCTTTTATTGCATTAAAATGAGAATGCCTTAATCTTGTTTTCTGGATTTCTTTTTTTTCTTGTTCAGCAGACATTAAGCTTTTATTCTATTTTGATTGAAGATAGGTGTTATTTGCAACTTTTAACTGATGTACCTTTGTTGACACCCCCACCAACACAAGTATAACAATGATGTAATTTGGATCCCTATTGGGGAATGCTGAGATGACACTACCCAATGATTACACAGCACTTCAAAAGCCCTCCTCTGTTCAGTAATATCTTCTACAATTCTTCTACATGTCCAGGAAAGACTATTGTTTCATAACAAGTTCCTTCAAATTAAGTTAAACCAAATAAGATTAAAAGGCTAATCCAGTCATTTTTTGAGCAACATTCCAGACAGTATTTATATATGATTTAACAAAATCAACACCACTATTAAATGTAAAAGGAAAATATAGAACTGTCATAAAAGAAATAAAATATATTGTGTTTTTCATAAAATGTATTCCTTATGAATGACTTATTTTGTCCTGAATAATTTTTTTTTTTACATCTTTGTTATTTATAATTAAATAATATCTTAAAAATAAAATAAAGAAAAAAAAAAGGATTGGTTCTAAAGTGAAGAAAACATATCAGTAAATTATGACATGGAAATTATGTTTTCTATTACTGAATATTAAAGAATATCTTCTCTCAGAATTTGGAAGTGATAATATTTTAATGAAATGCATTGTTAATTCCTTATCAGGATTCACATTGCATTAGCAAAATGCAAGCTCAAATTAGATAGACTATAACCTATGTTCTGTTGTGTACACTAGGCAAATTTTTGAAAACATGGGTTTTAAGGCCTGCCAGGAGACCCAGATTTTAAGGAAGAGTGATTTATAATCCTAAAACTCACTTTAGCTTCCTCTCCATTTAGAATATTTGGGCTACCATATATATAGATTGCTAACATGCTCTACATTTCTGTCCAGAGGTGTTGCCGAGCAGAACTAGAAGCCTTCAGTAATTTACCGAAGACTCCTGAATTGTCAGTACCTATTTCTGTGAGGACAGGAGACATCGAGAATTCCCTGTCAAATGGTCAATGATCATGTGCAGATCAAAAGCATTATGTGAATGAAAAATTCTAGCGAGAGTTCTATGCAATATTACACCATACACAGCCTTTCAGTACTTTGTCATTCAAGTAAAAAGAAAAAAAAAGTCATATGGCCTGTAAAAAAAAAAAAAAAAATCAAGCAAAAAAAAAAACCCAACAATATTTCAATAAATATTTAAAAAAAAATATTGGCAGTGAAAAGGTTTTACACAAAATACATTTGTTTGTGTTTGATTTTTGATTTAGTTTGGTTTTAATACCAAGAACCATTCTTTCTTGTATCCAGTGCAATGATATGGCTTCTGGTTACCTCCTCCCTAATTAATTTTAAAAAGAAGCTCGGAATTGCCATTGATAAGTTCATTTACTGCATTAGCGCTAAAATCCAAAGCTAGCCAACTATTACTTGAGCTCACATGGAAAAAACAATTAGGAATTCATTCAGCTTGGCTCCACATAGGTATCATCCGAATTTGTCGAAGCTGCTAATATTATCAAAGAGGCGTTCCTGCATTGGGAGGGAGCAGCAAGCTCGTCCTCTTGGTTGCAAAGTGGGGTCGTGTTCTCATCCGCTGTACTTTTGAGAGAAGCGGAGATGAGCCTGCAGTCTGTTGCTGCTGTCAGAGATAATGGAGACAGCCACTTTCTCACTCTGGTGTGTGTGTTTTTTATATCAAATGAGGAATAACGAGAGTTTCGGTTACCTTTGGTCAGGCTGCTTAAGGGCTGCAGGTGTTGCGCAAGTGCGGAGTAAACCAGTGAAACGTTCCTATCACTCCATCTTCCAGCCAGGTGAAGCAGCACTAAGGGCCATCGGACCTCAGCCTTATCGCCTAATCATCCCACCAGCAGCCCATCAGCCCTATTGTCACGTTATTGTTAGAGTGCTGCAACTATCATACCACGTTAACCCCTTCATCACATTATCTCACAGTCTCAGGCTTTGTTCCTACAAGGGTGAGCAAGGTGCAGTGCCACACCGCCTTGCGGAAGCATACAATTCTCTGAATTTTTAAAACGTAAAAGCTTTTTCTGTGGTCTGGGAGCACAGATTTTTTTCCAAAGTAACAAAGTTAGTCTTCAAAGTAATGCCTTGAACAACATGATCTCCACTATCTTAATGCTGAACTCCAGCTAAGCTCTTTGACTAATAAGCATATAGAATTCACAGAAGCATGGAATGATTGAGGTTAGAAGGGACTTCTGGTTATCACCTTATGCACCTTTCTTTGCTCAAGCAGGGTCGTCCACAGCAAGTTGCACAGGGCTAGGAACAAAGAGCCTTCAAATATCCTCTAGGTGAGAGACTATACAACTGCTATGAGCAAGCTGTTTCAAGACTCAGTCACCCTCACAGTAAAAAAAGGGTTTCCTTCAGAGGGATCCTCCTGTGTTTCAATTTTTGCTCAATGGCTTTAGTCACTTGGCACTATTGAAAACAGGCTGGCTCCATCTCTTTGCACCCTTCTTTTACATATTGATAAGACTCCCCCTCACCCTGAGCCCTCCTTTTTCTATGCTAAATAGCCCTAGATTTCCCAGAGTTTTCCTCAAAGGAAAAATGTTCCAGTCCCTTAATAACCTTTGTTAGACTATGTCCATAACTCTCTTCTAATAAGCAGCCCAGAACCAGACACAGTACTCCAGGGGCTGCCACACCAGCAAGGATTAAAGAGAAAGGATCACTTCCCTATACCTGTCAGCAATGCTTTTCCCAATTCTGCCCATGTTGGCCTCCTTAGTAGCAAAAGCACACTGGGACTCATGTTCAACTAAGTGCTCACTAGGACTAGGACCCCCAGGTCCTTTACTGCCAAGCTGCCTTCCATCTGAGTGGCCCTACAATTATCTTGATACACGGTTTGTTCCCCCCGCCAGGTGCAGGACTGATCACCATGCTCTGGGCCTCATTGTTCAACCATTTTTTAGCTCATTTCAGTGAAAAATCCTCATATTACCAGCAATAACTTTTCATAATAATGAATATTTATAGATTATCCCACAATTTCCTATAGCATTTTGTAAGAAATATGATCAAATGAATTTTGCTGTTGCCTATTGTGAATGCATGCAGATAACTCAGAAATTAATAACTTCAACATTCTTTCATTGAACAGCTTGCATCAAGCTTAGCAATTCCTTTTTGGAATCAAAAGTGAAAGCATTAGGGAACACGCACAAACACACTAATGTTGTAGAAAGGATTTTCCTTTTGTTTTCTTTTAATATAAACAACCTGGATACCCTATAATGCCCTACAATCTCTTGGCCAGGTTCTTAGCTCATGTAGAGTATATGAAAGTAATTATAATGTGTCTTTCCTCAGGAGGTTACCTGGATATCAAGCCGTCAAAGTTAGAGGTCATTTTCAAGGACATACTGATTTTCCCATACTTTAATTTGCCTTTTTATAAAATAGTGATATAATGGGAAGGTATGTGGCAGATTAATTGCCAAATGACAACCAAAATGGCTGCAGTTCAGTGACATGTGAAGTGATCCTGATATAAAACCTGCAACAGCAGAATAGTGGACCTAGAAGACCTAATGGGTCATACCTATTTCTGATATCCAAAAGTGGGTTACAGAGTCAATAAATCAATGTAATATACTGCTAAAGGGATACGTTACAGATATAAATACTATTAATTATATAAATCAACAAATTTTTTTTGGTACAGCTTCAGGTAGTACTACTGCCTGTTGCTAGATATGCCAGTAGTTTTCATTCAGTGCAATGAATTATCTGAATTGCTAATCCAATGGTTTTCAAATCAAGTGGTTATTCATTTAGCTGGAGATGTGGTTGGAAGTTGAAGATCATAATTTCCTCACCTTTATTATGTGGTTTAGATAATGGTGTTAAGTAGTATATATGTCTAAAGTATATGACAATGTGTTTATTTCTCTGGGTTCTGGCATAGTGCATTTTTGTGTACAGT
Source organism: Forpus xanthops (assembly GCA_032466535.1). Taxonomy (NCBI): domain Eukaryota; kingdom Metazoa; phylum Chordata; class Aves; order Psittaciformes; family Psittacidae; genus Forpus; species Forpus xanthops. The sequence goes on from JASSUY010020546.1 coordinate 31,542, forward strand.
TCTGATGAGTCATTTCACTTTTTTGCTACCCGGAGGACTATCACAGATTATGAAGCCTTGTCCTTTGTAATGTGAAAGAACCAGGCGCTTGTTGCTCACATGCCAGGGCCAAAGGAAGTTCAGAAAAACCTTTCCACTCTGTTCTTCTGTGTATAACAGGATGCTAGTTGCTAGTACATGAGACATTGACAGACATCTCCTCCCATTCATTTTCTACATTCCCGTAAGGAAAGAACCACTACGCAAAACTCACTGTTTCGTTTTGAAATCTAGGGAACACAGATCAGACCATGATACCTGTGGTCGTCCTGGTTTTGGGTGGGATAGAGTTAATTTTCTTCCTAGTAGGTGGTGAAGTGCTGTGTTTTGGCTTTAGTCTGAGAACAATGCTGATAACACTGATGTCTTAGTTGTTGCTAAGTAGGTTTACCCTGATCGAGGACTTTTCAGTCTTTCACACTGCCAGTGGGGAGGGGCACAAGAAGATGGGAAGAAGCAGAGATAAGATACTTTACCTAAACTAGCCAAAGGAAATCCATATCATGGAATGTCATGCTCAGTGTATAAACCAGGGGGCAGTTACCTGAAAAGGGATCAATTGCTGCCCGTGTCAGGCTGGGTATCAGTCAGCAGGTGGTGAGCAATCACTTGAGTTTATTGGTTTTTTTTCTCTTCCCTTTACCATTTCAGTTTTATAGTCTATGGTCTTCTTATTTCCCTTATCATTATTATTGTTAGTAGTAGTAGTTGTAGTATACTGTACTTAAGTTATTCAACAACTCTTGTCTCAACCCATGTGTTCTACATTCCTTTGAAGCTCCTCCCCACACCTCCTGGGGAAGGGGAGGGTGGAGAGAGAGGAAGGACATGCGAGTGGCTGCCAGGTTCTGAGTTACTGGCTGGGTTTAAACCATGACAGCGACTGGCATATGTTATGGAAGAAGAATAATGATGGAATCTCACAAAGAAGAACTACTATTGCTTTGAAGCGGTGGATAAAACACACCAAATCGTTGCACTGGGACCTATGTGGATATATAATGAAAACTATCTGCAAGTACAGCTGAAGTGGCAAATGCAAACTAATCCTCACCCTGAAATGAAAGAGAATAAATAAATCAGGAAATCAGCATAAGTTTTCAGCTTCAGCCAAAACACTCCAATGTGATTTTGAGGTGCAGCCTCTTCATAATAGGCCACTGCAACAGCTCAAAATGCCTCTAGGGTGCAGATGATCACAGTGAGGGCCATGCTCAGAAAATTTGTCAAAATAATGAAGCCAGAGGAGAAGAAATGCCCCATTCCCACAATGAAGAGCCAAGTCATGGTAAAATGAGAATGTGACTGTCACAGTAACAGAGAAATTCAAGGAAATTATGAGTGTTTCAGCTCACAGAGGGCACTCACAGGTAGAAACTTACTCTTCAGTCAGATTAATCCCTAAATTGGTATGAAATGCAAGCACCTTGATGAGGATGTTAACTCATCTATCCCATCATCTGTGATCTCTGCATGGCAAAAAAATATCACAGAAGTATAATGGTTGTTTTCAGTAAACAGGGATCTAACTGGTCATGTGCAGCATTGGTGGGAGAAATTAATATCTGAACCTCATGAGTTAGGACCAAGGTAGCATCCAAAGACTTTTTGCAGTTTTGGAAGGTAATAAACAGTGAATCATTGTATGAATTTGAGTGTTTTATCTTGTTGTGCATTAACTTCCATCAATACACAAAGCCCCAAACTCCATCCAACAGAATTTAAACATTTTTTTTGTGATCCCTCAGGTAAACAAGTACTTTAGCAATGATACTTCTCTACCATATAAGCTAAGTGCAGGTGAGTAATTCTTCACAGAAAGACCCATTTCCAGCACATTACTAAGACCAGAGAAGGCTTTAGGTGAACTTTTAATACTCAAAACTGCACCAAATACCTAAGATTGCAGCAATAAATTTATAAACTGTACTCATTCTGGAGCAGCTTAGGAGCTAATGAGAATCTCTGAAGAACGCTGAGAAGGTATATGTAACAAATTCCCACTGGTATTCAGTACTACGTCACAATGTGCTCTTAGGGAGCAAGGAAGAGAAAAGGGAGTCTTTATGAGATAGCCCCTTAGTATTGCTATTTGCTTTATAAAATATCTGTAGCATCCCTCGATTAAAGCTATTGGAAAATACTTATAAGTAAATGAACATTGCTTCACTATTGAAAGAAGGAAAAACTCAAACACATTCAAGGCATGACTATTATTCCACCATGGTTCTTACTTCACATTACCTAAGCTAAGTAGTAAACAAATGATAACTTAAATTCTGATTTGGGGTAGCAGATAAAGATAAAATCCCTCAGCCAATCTTATATGAAATGTGAACTGCAAATCACCCTACTTAATCACCATACATAAAAATCTCACATTTCCATTTAGATTCATCCCTTCAATCCAGTAATGCCAGATAGGTAATTTATGAGTAAAGGCCTTGCCTTTAAAGAGGTCTGATTTTTCAAAAACAAGCAGTTGCTTATAAATGCAACTACATACCTATTCTCACTATTAAGGAACTACAAATTTTAGGCATCTAGAGCCTCAGTCTCTCTCTCAGGTACAGGACAAACCACTTACATTATTCCAGAAAGGTCTGCGTTATAAAGTCGATGGTAGAAATTGCAGCTTCCCACATCTATTGGTATAATTACGTCAAGAATCATGTATTTAGTGCTATGCTATGGAATGTAAAAATGTTGTTTTGTTGGGGTTTTTTTCTCACATTCTTGATGGATTTCCAAAATTATATGTTTCTCTGAAACTCCTTGGGCATTCATGAAATGAGTATAAAGTTTCTGTGAAGAAAGTTCCCTGATTTTTTATTTTTTACTATGCTTTACTAACTCATGATTCCCTCCTGTAGAGACTGTTATGGGGAAATATTTTCAGCCTCTTCAGCAGAAGCATTTTTTTTTTTCCCTGGCAGGTATTCCCAAAAATTATTTTTATCAACTAAGGAGATTTTTTTTTTTTTTATTTTATTTTATCTATACTAGACAGGGAGACAGAGAGATAGATATTCTGCCCTAGTGGTGGGTTTGGCAGAGGTAGGTTAGCAGTTGGACTTGATAATTTTGAAGGATTTTCCAATCTTAATAATTCTATGATACAAATCAGTAACTGTATAGTGGTCCTATAAAGGCATATGGACTTACTGTTTCCCAGTTCCTAACCCTTTAAATCTCTATTTACCCTTTATTTATTGCCTTATATTGTATGTTTGAGCAGAGGTTATCTTCACACAGATGTATACAGCTGCTAGCATAAAAGATGCCTTTCCCAATCAAAGCCCGTAGGCACTCGTGTAATACAAATAATAAACATTACCAGATTCTTCTATTCCTTTGACTTGCTGCCATATCCAAGCATAGGGTGGCTATGAACTGAACAAAATTGTAGCATTAGTTGAATCCCAGCAGTCTGTAAATTTGTCAGCCCTTCAATTTCCTTAGGACGCAAAGACTTTGAAAAATCTACCAAATGAGCCATTTCAGACCTAACGGACACCCTATCTGAACTATTACAGTTGGCAGGCAATTATCATTTTTCTGGGGGGAAATACCCAGGAAGGCTTTTCTCTCTAGTGATTAGCATACAGAACTTTGGTGTTTCATTTTTGTATGGACTAAGAAAAAGCATGAATGTACATTGTGGGCAACTCATGCATCCAGCACACAGACAAGAAAAGTCGTAGCCTTACAAAACTGTAGGAATATGGAAACTGAGTTCTGTCATTCTGTCTGACCTTGAGAAATTGTATAACAATACAGTACCACAACTCTTCCAATCCTTTCAAAAAAGGAATAGTGATAATTTGCTGAAGTCAGAAAAGGTGTTGTAAAGTTTCTTTCTACTATTTTTTAAACAGTTTGAAAGACCCCAAAATACTGAAACTGTTCTTTCATGCTGGCATTTTGCCAGTTAAAAACAATGGGAAATTTTACTTGGAGGTTGATCACACTATAAAACATCAAGTCTTGACATAAAACTAATCTCACATTTATGGCCCAATAGCAGCTGTTAAAGACAGAGGATAGAGACCCAATTCTGTAACTAGGATAAAATATGTCTTGGCTAGTGTCCCAAGGAGCTTAGTCCCTCAAAAATTCAGTCTTTGTAACTGGATTGTAATTAGGCCATGTGAATTTGTATGTATGCACAGACAAATGCAGACAGAAAGTTAGTTCTAACAATTATCTTTTTTTCCAATGAGTAGGGGAACAACATCCACAGAGCTTTAACTCCAGCTTCATTACTACACATATCCATTTTTTATATCCTGGAGCTATGCCACATGGATCAAATACAATGCCACCCTGTAACTGAGCAAAGAGGCTACAAAACAGAAAGATGATAAAAGCAACATAAAAACCTCTCTTGCTGTCAATGAACGACAATACAAAATGAGGCAATAATTGAATAATTGAATGTTAATTGAAGGTTTTTACAGTTGCAGATATAATTATATGAATACTTCAAATACCTGCAAAGATAACATGGTTCTGTGGAACTGAAAGTTCCAAATCTGTAAACTCTCATGTCAGAAGTACATGTGGAGTCATATTCTGAACCAATTCTTTGCCTCTTTCAGAGTACGATCTTCATGAGTGTTCAGATATTAATAAAAGAAGAGCACTGCAAGGTCTTTTGAGATATTCTGGACAAAGCAG